>VYYI01003422.1:0-12252 GCA_021029175.1 Bilobella aurantiaca
CGATGCAAGTATCAACAGGTCCGTCAATGAGTCTTTTGCTAATTGCTTTGATAACACTACTCGTGTTGTTGCTTCTGAAGAAGCTCACTGCTGCTCCACCATTGTGATTAAAGTTTATTTTATACTCTGTTTTCTCAGCCAAAGCTTCAAACGTCTTTGGAAAGTATCCTTCTATTCCTGGGTGCGTTAGTGAAGCCATTAGCTGACTTTTATATCCCGTTGAGATAATGAGCACGAAGAGCAACCATGCTGTCACTAGATAGCGTATCCTGCTCAAACTCATATTGGGAATCGGAGTCGCATCGTCAACTAATATTGCAAAAATGAGAAACAACACTTGCTGAAATGGGCACTTCCTCAAATGTAGAAGGTAGAATGTACAGGTTGTTGCCAAAAAAGAGGCAAAAATGAGCAACCATACGTCATAGGTATATGAATCAGACAAATTATTTGCTTTGACGTAGGATCGAGCCGTCCAAAAGTACATTTGCAAGTAGGCAAACGGCCCTGCATAGGACAAATATGAGTTCCTACCAAATGTACGTGCAATTAAGAAAATATCAGCTTGCTTGGCAACTACGTTGCCAATTGTACCGGACCAACTTTTATTTGAGAACTGTACCCCAACTCCGTCTGCATTTAAGAGAAATGTGTAAGTGTAGTTGTAGGTTTTGGAAGAATGTTCAAAAATGTCTACAGCAGGGCCTCGGAACTTTACAATATTGTTTGATTTGTCAGTTATAGAACTAAACATCGGGTTTAGCCGACGCGGAGTTGCGAATCGAATTAGGCGAGATTTTAGTAAATTTATGCCGAATCGGTCACTTTTAGCTGTAACGATGTTAGCACAAATTGCTGAAAAATTAAGGTTTATTATTACTATTAT
The DNA here is from genome assembly GCA_021029175.1 of Bilobella aurantiaca. NCBI lineage: Eukaryota > Metazoa > Arthropoda > Collembola > Poduromorpha > Neanuridae > Bilobella > Bilobella aurantiaca. The sequence continues at coordinate 887 of VYYI01003422.1, forward strand.
AACATGGGTTAAATGAAAAAGCATGTTCAACTTCTCCAACAGGAACCGAATGTCGAAAAGTCTTGACACGGAGAAGTTGTCAAAGCATCTGCCTCTTGCACTTGCAAACGTGCCGCTAATTTAGATAATTAGGAAATCATAAATTCAGAAGCAATTGACACATGTCATTTTTGAGTACGGATAAATATAACCATTTTAATAGAAGCTTTGCCTTCAACTAAAGCATCAGATTTTTAACCTAAACCTAAAAATACAACTAATTTTGAACCTTTGTCAAAATTATTATTGTCAAGAAAGAGAGATCTTGGGCCAGTTTGTCAAAATGGGGGAAATTAAAATATAAAATTGGATATTGCAAATATATTTTTGAAATTTGTGGAACGTGCTTATTATTAAAAATGACTACATTAAAGTTATTTCATAATTATGTTGCAGATATACTTGGATTGAATTTGTCTGTTTAAAAATTTTCACTCATGTAAAAAAAATTGTACTGAGAATTTTATGAGTTTTCCAATTAGTTCTAGTTGTAAAAGTATTTGAAGAAAGTGACAATTTTTAAATAGATGTAGAAAAATTGTTAAAGTTTACAAGGAATGTAGTTTTAGTGTTTTTTAATTAATGCTATTATTACGACAATAATTAAGGGTAACATTTCCATAGTTAACTAGCCATGTTACAGCAAAGGTGATAGTACATGCAGCCGATAGAAGAAGATACATGTGAAATAGCTCTCGTAGGTGATACATAGATAACACTACATTGCTTCTTCTGTTCTCACGTGTTTGAGCAAAGCTGTAATTTAGTGCCTTTAAATTATATTGACGTTCGTGGCGATAGAAATTTTGAATCCATACGGCAATTAACCCGGCCTCAAAGTAAGCTTCTACAATATAGTGAAACACTTCTACGAGTTTAGAGTCTTTGTCAAAGGCAAAGGCAACAATGCCCCAATATATCGGGTGCGGTATCCTGTAATACACTATCCCAGGATTTTTTAGTGTTAAGTTGATTGCAATGTATGTCTCCGCACTAGTATCCCAGCTGATGCACACCACGTTTTCTTCCAACAGGGCTTCACGCACACACGTCGATATCGGCACTTCAATTAGCCTGCTACTAATTCTCTTTGCAGTATCGCTTGCATCACCTCCTTTGAAAAAACTCAGCGCAGCACCCTTATTGTGATTGAAATTTATCTTGTACTCTTTTCGGTTGCTCAATTCTTCAAGTGTAGAAGGTGTATACGCCTCTTTTCCTGGATGCGTTAGTGAGGCCATTAACTTACTTTTGTATCCTGTGGAAATTATAAGCACAAAAAACAGCCATGCAGCAATCACAAAGCGAATTCTGGTAAGAAACAGCCTTGGAATTGGCACAGCTTCGTCCATTAGCAGTGCAAACACAACAAGCGATACTCGTTGGAGGTTGTACTTTCCAACGTACAAGGTGTACAATGTTAGGGTTGTCACAACAATTGTCAAAATCATGAACATCCAAACATCAGATGTGTAAGATTCGGTAAATTTGTTTGTGTTCGCGTAAGATCGAGCTGTACAGAAGAACAATTGTGCATAGACATAGTGTCCTGTAAATTGCAGAGCAGAATTTCGCTCGAAAGTGCGAGCAAGCAAACAAATGTCGGCTTCTTTCCGTAGCACGTTACCAATTGTTCCAGTCCAAGTGCCATTCTTCAAGGGTCTTCCGACCCCCTCGGAATTTAGAATAAATGTGTATGAATAGTTGAATATTTTTGAAGAATGCTCTAGAATATTCACATTTGGTCCTCGAAATTGCAGGTTTCCTGTACTCGCCTCAACAAAAGAGTTAAACATAGGGGTTACCCTGCGTGGAGTTGCAAACTTGATCACACTAGCGTTTAGGGAGTTATGTTTTAAAATAGAATTTTTGGTACCTTCAGTTCCTATGAATATGAGCAGCATGCCCACTATTGATACATATTGCTTTTGGAAATGGACAGGGGCCATTACCACATTCTGGTAGTTTTGAAAAATTATGGACAAGCTGTATTAGCCGTATTTGTTCCTCAATGATACGACAAATACTCAACCAAATTTGAGCTGGGTCGTGTATTAAATATTCCTACTCTCCTCTCCCGACTAATCAAAAAACCACTTTTTGGTAATCGGGAAATTAATTATTTATATCAACATTCTATCAATTAGACTAATTACAGAAATGTAAGGGTAATATTAACACCCCAGATTGAGAACTATAAGACAAGGCTATACATATTGTGACGTTTGAAACTTCAAACCTGTCCCTAAATTGCTAATTAAGCAGTTTACAAACTTTAGCTAGTTTACTAATTTACTTGATTAACATAAGATTAAAGTAACATAAATTAACATTGTTTCTCAAAATACTAAGTACTCACAAATATTGACAATGGTCCACATTCATAATTTCAACTCTGGCAAATAAATTCACTGTACAATTACTCAACAGTTCCCAAAACTAGTCTGCACTAAACGTTTAATTTAGTCACATGCTCGTCCGAATCCAAGCTCCACCTTAACACATGACTCTAAATACGACATAAAAAGCAGAACCCAATGAAAATCAAGTGGGCTAACAACACTACTCCCACTTTGACTCCAATGTGAGAGTCTGCTGCTCGTTTGGATCAGATACTTGTTTGTCTCGGAGGTTCTGAGGAGTCAGACGATAGAATTTTCGCTGGACAAAGAACGTGCGGTTGACCGCCGAGGAGTCTCTGCAGAGGCAGAGACTGAACACCACACAACGCATTCTGACCCAAGTTCGCCCTCCACGACCGCAACATTCCAGATTTCCAGTAAGCACTACAACAACGCCACTTTGACTTTACTATGGTCGTATTGTGTTTAACTCGAGGGCTTCGTAATATTCGATTTTAAAACGATTTGAGAAAAACGGAGAATATCAGCCTATATGTACACACATTTATTTAATTTGTATATATAGCATATATATTTAAGAGTATACAGTTATATATTATATAAGTATAACTACAAATATTGTGCAATGTTTCCCTCGTAAAACGAGAAACCGTAAGAATTAAAATTTTGTTTATACCTACACCATAAGGGGTAATTGGTGAAAAAAAAAACGGAATCGAAATTAAATACTTAACAATCCCTCTATTTCAATTTTTCAAAAATCTCCATGAGCGACTCGTCTCATTTCAGCTAAGGTTTAGCTTAGTCACAAGTACAGTCAAATACAAGCGCCACCTGTCTACATGGGTAAATATTGCGTAAAGACTAGAACCTCCAATCAGTATCCAGTAAACTAAAAACACAACTCCTACTTTTGACTCCAATGTAAGTGTCTGCGGTTCCTTTGGATCAATCACTTTAGTTTTATTACCGTGCTCATCTACACCATGAACGTCATTCAGTTGCAGACGATACGTGTAGTTGGCCCTTAAGTACTCAAAAATTCCAGACTCCACGAACGCCCGACCTTTGTAATGAAATATGTACTTCAGAAATGAAACGCTGCTTACGCTATATCCCACCAACGTTGGAGAAATCACGGTATGCAGATCTTTATCTTTTACAACGTACAAGTCCTTGTACTTCTCATGATTCAAGTACTTTCTAAACATCAATTCATCCGCCTCTTTGGTCGGCAAAATGTACAGAGAGTTTTTGCACTTAAGTAGTTCTCGCAATATCGGACTTGTTTCTCTCTTCTTTAGAGGACACGGAGGCGGTTCTAATAGACCAAGAAGTTTGACAAGCATGGCGTCCACCCAACTCGATGCATTACCCTCAACTATGTCATTCGGGTTTAGTGACCTAACATTGTTGTCCGCCAAGTACAGGGCCTTTTGCACTTTAATCATACGTTGTACATCAAACATTCCCAAGGCTGTATATGGAAAGAAGTAGGAGTTGCGTATGGACGTTACTACAATTTTTGTTTTTGTGGAAACGTTTAGGAGTTTTGATCGTTTACAAGCAGTAGCAAGCTGGCGAGAAGCGTCAAACTCTCCATCATCACTCGTGTCAAAATAAATTGGTATCTTTATATCGATAACGCTTGAAAGAGAGTCAAGGCCTAGTAGGTCAAATGGCTTGATCAAGGACGTGGTAATTATGCCCTTGTAACCATTAGTTAGAACGATTGCAACTAGCAAGTAGGACAAGAAGACGCAACGGAATGTCGCAGTTGCACATAGCCTTTTAGAAATATGCACAGGCTGTTCCATTAGACGAGAGTATATAATTAGCCATATACTGTCACAAAACTTAAGTTTGTGTAGAGCAAAGCTAAAAACGATGCCAATAATGAAAAATAAAACAAATCCAGTGATCCAAACTTTATAGCTAAATGGTCGAGCGTAGTCGTATAAGCCGCTGTCGCGTTGTAGTCCGCTGCAAGTAATAAGAGACTGACTACTTTTGGCAACAGGCACAAACATTGCGTTGCTGTCTTGTCGCGGAGATTCGTTTAAAACTGTAGAAAATATTCTGAGTACAAGCGTCGCATGTTTACTTCTGCCTGAATCGGCAGAGTTTCCAAGCAATTTACTTTTATTAAATCCTTGAGTCAAGAAGTCAGCTAGACCCATACCATGTACAAATCTTTCTGCAAGCTCGTACATGAACACAGAGATGCAAAGCCTCACCTCCTGGTGGAAGAACTTTGAATGCAACTGGTTCACAAAAGACTTTGTGTAACCTATAAAAAATTACTTCTGTTGTCAGTTAGTCAAGCAAGTTTGTCAAGCTGTTTGTAATTAACCTTAATTTAAAAAATAGAATGTTTTTTTGACGAAAACTAAATAAATATGTTTTAAAATAGAGCTTTCTGTTATCAATCACAGCGAAAAATGAAAAAGTTACACAAGTTATGTTGACTCCACATAACTAGTAGCATGTTAACATTTAAATTGATCAATCTCTACACTTACTTCTTTGGACTCCTATAGGATGCGTAACTGAGCTAATATTCAGCTCAGGGCTAGCCAGTTGCAATTCTATTCTTGCAACCACGAGTTTCAAATGTATTTTATTGGCATCTGTCTTCAAAAAGTAAACCAAAACCGGAATGTTACCAAATAACCTTAATTTACCATCTGCACTTGCACTTGATTTATCTGAAATAGAAAAACACAACTTATGTAAAAGAAACTTTTATGTAAAAGCAAACTTTCTACAGTAACCAATTTTGTCATGTTGATCTCATTAACTATAATCACTATCAAATAAAAGCCTATATGGTACGACGCAGACCTAAATGTCAAGCGTCATGAGTTCGAATCCAACTACGTCATATTTCTTTCTTCTTTTTCTTACTCTTTCCTTTTTTAAGTGTAATATCATTTATTAAGTCCTAAGTTGTGGGTCCAAATTTTGTTTCATAATTATTAGCGCTTGAAAATAGACGTGCCTCACATGCCGTTTGTGGTAATTAAAAAAGGCGAAGCCAATGGAGCTCTCCAAATAGCTTAATGCGCTTCCAAATTAGTTAATGGAGAATAATTAACTATTGAAAAATGAGTTTTTGCAGATTTGTGGCAAGTTAATTGTTTTTCATTTTTATAACAGGGGATGAACATTGTTTTCAGCTATTTAAACGTAAATTGAAAAAGAAAACAATTTAACTGTTTCTCCAGAAGACCTTTAAACTTGAAAAGGGCTAGAAAAGTGATTATGCCCTTAAACGTACTTCCGGGCTACGACGGGCTTATTTGGTTATATAAAATTTTCCAAAATATTACCCCAATATGTTGCACTGGGTGAGACCAAAGATTGTATAAAAACATCTGTCGGAAATATAGTGACCGAAGGTATCGTTCTCCGTCCTTTTTTGGCACCAAAAATCTTCCTTGGCAGGAAAGTCTCAAGGTTCTTGTCTGCCCAGTTCAAGTTGCTCCAATGTGTAGCGAGGTACTTGTGCACCCTACTCAAGTCCTTTGCCTTGCTACTGTACACTAATGTAATTGAAACACAAATTAGCTGTTTCAGATTATAGTTTTCTTGTACTCCGTTGCAAATGCCTATTTTTGGAGATGGAGGTTCTCCTAAAGTATTTTCAGTTAAGCAAGTGCCGTTTCTTAGTTCTTGAGGCCTCGACTTGAAGGAAATAGAAACCGGAAAATTATCAACAAATAAATCAATTCCTTTGTTGAAAATGAGCAGTTTATTGTAACAGTGAATTGTGTGCATTAGAAATGGATTCAAATCAAGGAATGCTGAATTGCAGATGGCAAAATTGAGAATTAAGTGTAACCACTTCAAATTCTTCGCAATCCTCCAATACCCTAGCACCATCGCAGCTTAAATGAATCAATTGAATAGTTATAAGAGCATCAAGATAATTTGTTGGACAATGTAACAGTGACTTAAACTTGGGTTATAGTTGGCCACTGTGCAAAATTCTATTTTCTTGATACCCCCAAAGGATTGGTCATTCTATGAACGGCAATTGACACGCTTGAAGCGTTTTTGCAGTAAGTTATGTATTTACTTAGTTTTGTAAGACTTCTACAAAAACCACTGACACGCAATTCGCAATTAAAAACTTACTCTGACTATTTATATTAAAATTTGTCAATATAGGAACGTTTTAGATGCGGTTATTGCTAAAGTTATGATGCTCCCGATAATCATAGAGCCCCTCTTTTAGGTTAGGATAGGCTAACCGGGAAATGACCCCTTGATTTCAAATTGATCTTTCAAGGTCAATCTCTAGATTTGCATGAAATGAAAAATTATGATGGTCCTAATGATCCTAGAGCATGCTTCCACTCGGAAATGACCCCTTGACTTCAGAATAACCTTTCAAGGTCAAACTCTAGGTTTGTAAACAAAAAGTAATGATGATTTTGATGACATCAAACGTTTTTTATATTAGAAAGTGGCCTATTGATTTTCGAAAAGCAGGACTTCTATTTTCTAGTCTAATCTTAATATTTTTCTAGTTTTATGTTTCCTACTTCCGCTAATGGTTCACAGTTTTACCACGGTTTATTTTATATCATACCACGAGTTTAGTCACAGTATCAGCTGAGTACAATCGACAAGAGTTTAAGGCAGTATATACTTTATGTAGAGTGAAGGTTCCAATAAGTATCAAATAAGCTAAAAATACTACTCCAACTTTTGACCCCAATGATAGAGTCTCCGGTTGATTTGGATCAATAATCTTCATTTTCCGCCCATGCTCATCTACACCATGAACGTCATTCAGTTGTAGACGATAGGTAAAGTTAACCCTTAAGTACTCAAAAATTCCCGACTCCACAATGGCACGCCCCTTGTAGTGAAAAATATACTTCAAGTAGGGAACGCTACCCACACTGTACCCAACCAACGTTGGAGCAATTACGTTATGCAGCTCTTTGTCATTTATAATATACAAGTCCTTGTACTTCTCTTGATTCAAGTACTTTCGAAACATCAACTCATCAGCACCTTTGGTCGGTAAAACGTACAATGTGTTTTGGCACTTTAGCAGTTCCCGCAATATCGGTCTCGGTTCGGTTTTTCTTAAGGGACATGGAGGTGGTTCCAGGAGGCCGAAAAGCTTCACAAGGGTCGTATCCACCTTGCTCGAAACATTACCTTCACCTATGTTACTTGGGTTTAGTAACCCGACGTTATTGCCTGCCAAGTGCAGAGCCTGGTGTACTTTCACCATACGTAGTACATCAAACATCCCCAACGCCGTGTATGAAAAGAAGTATGAGTTGCGTAGTGACGTTGCAACAATTTGCCTTTTGGTTGAAACGTTCAACCGTTTTGAGCGTGCACAGGCAGTATCTAGCTGTGTAGAAGCGTCAAACTGTCCATCGTTGCTCGTTTCAAAATAAATTGGTATTCTCAAGTTGATAACTTTTGATAGCGAGTCAATGCCTACAAAGTCAAAGGGCTTAATCAAGGACGTCGTGATTTTGCCCTTGTATCCATTTGTTAGCACTATGGCAACTAGCAAGTAGGACAAAAAGACACAACGAAACGTTGTGGCTCCTAGTAGCTGATTCGAAATATTCACAGACTGTTCAAGAAGGTAAGAATATATTATAAACCAAACACTGTCACCAAGTTTCACTTTGTAAAGAACAAAACTAAAAATGATGCCAATGATGAGAAAGAAAACAAAACCGGTGATCCAAACCTTGAGGCTAAACGGTCGAGTGTAGTCGTACAAGCCGCTGTCTTGTTGTAGACCGCTGCAAGTAACTAGGGACTGACTGCTTCTCGCTACGATCACAAATATGACGTTACTGTCTTGACGTGGAGAGTCGTTTAAAACAGTTGAGTGGATACGGAGTGCAAGTGCTCGAGATTTGCTGCTACCAGAACGGCCGGAGTTGCCGAGCAACTTACTCTTGTTAAACCCATGAGTTAAAAACTCTGCGAGAGCCATACCATACACAAATGGTTCTGCGAGCTCGTACATCATTACACCCACATAAAGGGTTACTTTATGGTGAAACATTTTTGAATGCAGATGTTCTTGAAGAGATTTCGCGTAACCTATGCCACAATAAAAGCTTACTATTAATTTGCCAGGACAACTGCAAACAACTATAAGGTAGTAAATGTAAATGGTTTTAGAAGTAATTTAAGAAATTAAAGTTAATTTTAAAATAGAGTTTTCGCGGTTAGTATTCAATATAAATTTATAAAATATTATTTTATACAAATGTATAACATAGCGGCTAAGTATGGGTTTCAAAGATGATAAAATTGCAAATTTCAACAATTGTCAATAAAAAGTTCAAAAGATAAATTGTATCATATTGAACTAGTCTATTGACTTTATTTAGCTAATTTAGTAATAGTTAAACAATCTAAACTCTTACCTTTTACGACTACGGCTGTAAGATCAATTGACCCAATGCTTAGCTCATAGCTACTAAATTGCAGTTCGGTTTTTGCGACCACATTTTGCAAACCCGAGCTTGCAGTAGGAAGTATACCAATACCGGAATGTTACAAAATGCCGTCAAACTTCTATCTACACTTGCAATTGATTTATCTGAAATGAAGCAAACCATAGTAGAATAAACTTTAAAATTTTCAATTAAAAAGAACTATTTTTTTTTGTTGCTCTAGTTAATATTTACCAAAAATTATTACCCCAAAAAGTTACATTTGGAGAGACTATGGATTGAATTAAAATATCTGTCGGAAATATCGCAGCTGAGGATATCGCTTTCCGCCGTTTGCTGCTTTGAAACATCGTCTTGGGTAGAAAATTTTCAAGGCTTTTGTCAGCCCAGTACAAATTACTCCAGTGTTTTGCTAGGTACTTGTACGCCCTACTCAAATGTGTAACTTTGCTAGTGTACACCAGTGTAATTGATATACAAACTAATTGTTTTAGATGATAGTTTTGTTGTACTCCTTTGCACACTCCTATTTTTGGAGTAGCTGCTTCTCCTGTTGAAATACTTTCAGTAATGCAAGAACCATTTCTCAGCTCATCAGGCGACGACTTTGAGGAAATAGAAACCGGAAAATTATCAACAGATAAATCAATGCTTTTATTGAAAATGAGCAGCTTATTGTAGCAGTGACTTGTGTGAGCTAGAATAGGATTCAAATCCAGGAACATTGAATTGCAGGTTGTAAATTTGAATAATGAGCATAAGGCGAACAAAATTTCCCAAGTAAAATATGTTTGCTTCATCGTAACTGAAATGTCTTGCATTGAAGGGTTCTTGAGTGGCTCAAAATGGTTTGTATGTACAACTTTTATATCTAGGAAATGTTCATTTCCTACTTTGGTAAATGCTTCGCTAGTAATTAAAGCTTGTTTCACAGTATGGCATTATTGCGTTGTAGTTGGCGTGTTGAACGAAAATAAGTATACTCCATTTTGTGTTTAGATAAAAATGATATAAAACTTTTTAAACGTCATTTTTTCTTAACAAAAGTTCAAGTAAAATTATTGACTCAAAATACTTCCGCAATGCTCCCAATTCAGATAATTTCTCTATAAGCGGAGAAAATATAATTTACGACGCCATTCAGATAAACGCAGCCTAATATTTTTCTAAAAAATTATTCTGAAGAACTAATTATATGAAATTTTTTCCTAGTACTCAAAATTATATATTTTTAATTCCAGCTCAGAGACAACCAGGCCTGGTTGACTTGACCTTGTGTAAAAGTCAAGTTCACTAATTTGAAGAGTCAGTTCCACTTAATACTCCCAAACGTATTCGAAATTTTACATATATAAAGAAATAGCAAGTAGCATGCTTGAAGTATTTGTGCAATAAATCATGTAATTGACTTAGTTGTATAGAAAGTGTTATAACCTAGGGATACGCAATTTGAAAAAAAAACATATCTGATTTAATCTATATTGGAAATTAAAATTTGTGCTAAATAATACTTCTCTTAATTTCAATTAATTGCGTCTAATTAAAACTTTTATTTAATATAGCTTTTGGCATAATAGCTTCAGATAAATTTAATTAGAATCACTCAATTAAACATAATGTTACAATGAATATTGTTTTAAGTCAGTTTCAAACCAAAAGGTTTACAAAAATTAAATAAATTATCCGCTTAATTTTATTGTTGAGTTATGAGTCATGCTAAAGTTTTTATAGCACGTCATTTTCTAGCTTTTTTTTCTCACATTTTAGCGATACCTCTTTCAAATCTCGCTTGTGGAACGCGCTTTACAGCTGTTTACAGTATTGCTCCACAGCTTTGTGCAACAACGCTTTGTAGACAAAGAAACATATTAGATCAATATGGCTTTCCAGGCATATGCAATATTGCTTTTCAGCAATGTTTTACCCCTGTGCAACCAGCCTTACAGCCATAAAAAATATCGATAATTATTATTCATCAATTAAACAGGAACATAATTCCCTAAGGCTAAATACTGTATTCACCTAATTACTCTTGTTTAAACAATTGCTCCGTACCAAATTCTTTATTGTGCAATAAATGTGTAAAGCAAGTTTGTCAGAAATCTTCCAACCATTTCCGTGCCGTAGTCGTACCACCAATAAATAGTGCTAACACAACAATGGACATCATTCGCACTAGAAACTAGAACGTAGGCTACAAGTATTACACCCAATTTTGATTGCAAATTTAGAGTTTTGTTTACATTTGTTTCAATCAACGCTAATCTCTCACCAGTATTTTTGCCGCTGATGGCTGCTAGCTCAGCCACATATCTATAATCCTTAAATGAACATACGTACCGGATTCTATAAACGCACGAGCTTTGAAATGTATAATGTGCCTTGTGAATGATACAGATTGCAAAGTGCTCTATAATTCATATATGACCTTGCAGAATTCTCGACTCATTCTCACCTTAAATTGTTAAAACCTGAGTTCTCCTGTTGATAGAAAAGTTACATTGTTTTTGCC
>VYYI01003423.1:0-12248 GCA_021029175.1 Bilobella aurantiaca
GACAGGAGGTTGACATGCCTATTAATGGACTCTGAGAGCTCTCGAGAGCCACAATTTCCCTTTGATTGAATGTTGCAGTGATCCCAACGATAAAAATCTATTAATGCCCAAATGCATCTTCCAAAGAACAGCCAATCAAAATTCAACAAAAAAACACAAATTCAAATAATAGTAAATAGGAGCCATTCGAAAAAAAAGTGCATATCGTCAAACGTAAAATCATTTTATTCAAGTTCAGACATCAAATCTTGAAGTATTTGTGTTTTGGAGTTTTTTTTTTTTTAAATATAACTATCGAATTAGCATTATCTATTTTTTTAAACAAGGAAATTTTGGCACTTCGTTTCTTACGTGGTTTGTAGCTTTCTCTACAAACGTTTTAATTAAAAATAGAAACAATAGATTCCTCTTATTTTTTTTCAATTGCGAATAAATTAACTGTAGTTGTAACTAAATTCAACTTTAATTGCCAATAGGTCTCTGAGAAGCGTTTCCTGCTGCCCATCTCTGTCCACTACAAATGCCACCTAATTACGACACTTCATCTACGTCTTCATTTTAACAATTGCCATTTTCTCACGCTCAAAGATGCAAGGTCATCGGCCAATCTCTCGAATTTTTATAAAGGCCCTTTGGTCTTCAAATTAACGAGCTTTGTGAGCCTCATCAGCAGAAAATTGTGCAAATAGTTGGGCAAAAAAAGAACAGCCACAGATGGGCAAAAAAAAGTGCCGGAGTCGTCTCGAGCTGTGGATGACTCTGAATTGTGGGTTAATGAATCTGTGGGAAGTGGGAGTGGAGGTCCTTGGAATGCCTCCCATGCTGTGACCGCAACAGGTGACAAGAGGCGTCTTTGAAGTCCAAGTGGCTTCGGGAGGGCCAGGTGGGACAAGAATGTCACGTGGGGCTTAAGGGCCCTCTGTCAAAGTGTCCAAGGGACACTTCCAGAATGGAATCCCTTTGAGATACACATCTCGCCCCATGTATTTGGAGCATTTTGATTACAATGCCCATCTTTGGCAGAAGAATAGGATTCATAACTTTAAAAATCTTTACAATGGAGAAGGGCCCTTAAGAATGGCAATCTTCACGTACCCTTAAAAAACAATGAAGCTGTTCAGAAGCAGTATTCGCCAAAGATATTATTATTACTCAATAATGATAATTTTGAATGATTATTCAAAATTTGTAACTAAATTTTCAAAAGCAAAAAAATACACGTGGAACGTTAGTCCACCGTAATTGAACCTCAAAGGGCCCTCAGAGGCCCTTAAGGCGCGATTAGAGCCCTTTGACAAAGAGCTAAAGGCCAAGGTCACATTCCACGGCTGGACTTTTCTTAGACCCAAAAACACAAGTGTAGGGACGCCAAGCTGGCTGGGACACTTAAAAAAATAATTTCCTACTGCGAAACCAGTTTTTCTAAACTCCATTCTTAAAATTTCTAATTAAAGACTTAAAAACAACTTAAACAAAAAACGTTTTTTAAAAAAATATAGTTGTTCTAAAAAACATTTTTTAAAAAATTCAAAGCTTTTTTCTAAACTCTCCAAAGCCCTACACACTTAATCCCCACTAATGAATTAGGAATCTTTTTTTGAAACAATGACAAAGACAGCTTAAAAAAAGCCTCTTTTTTTCTAAACAATTTCTCCCTTCGTCATGTCGTCTTCCAAGTCCTTTTCTCATTTTTAGAAAAGCCAGATTTTTTTTAGAAAAGGATTTTTTTTAGAAAAGAATGATTTTCTTTTTTCTCAGGGAAGAAGGCCTATTGTAATTGTGAAGCTCCTCGCTATTTTCCATTTCTTGCATTGTGCTTTCTCCTCCTTTCTCCGCGGATTCTCCTGCTTTCTTTTGCTTTCTTTCCATTTCTCTTCCCATTGAGTCCCTCCATTTCTCATTTTTGGAAAAATCCTTTGAGCCTTCCTTTCAGTTTAGGCGCGTTTGGAATTGTAAACTTTCTTTTCACATCCTCATCATCATTTTCCCAAGAATGGAAGAGAAAGCAGAATAATGGGATGCGCAGATCTCGGCTCAAAAGACTCAAAGAACGCTTTTCTCTTCCTCCATTTCGAGGCCTTTCTCCATTATACTCTTCCAACAATCGAAAAAAGAGAATCTCTGAAGAAAAAAAGAGAAAGCAAGAAAAAAGAGAAAGCAGTGCAAGAAGAAGAAGAGAAAGCGAAAAAAGAGAAAACAAGAAAAGTGAAAGCAAAAAAAAAGAGAAAGCTTTTTCTACCTGAAATTTACATTATCTTTCTCATCAGGCAGCAGGAAAGGACTTTCTTGATTAGTTTTTTTTTCTCTTTTCTCCTATTTCTCTTTTTTCTCTTTTCTCCTTTTTCTCTTTTTTTTTCTCTTTTCTTCTCTCTTTTTCATAGAAAGGCACTTATGTTACTACTGGAATTTTAATGAAGCAATCGTTTTAATTGGACAAACCCAAATTGACGCTCTTTTATGACAGTTAAATTGCAATTTAGTGAGAGTGATTTAGAGCAATTGTGCGCTGCAAATAGGGAACATATGCTTTGTAAATTGTTATAATGATAATAAAACCTTTAATTTGTGCTANTGACAGTTAAATTGCAATTTAGTGAGAGTGATTTAGAGCAATTGTGCGCTGCAAATAGGGAACATATGCTTTGTAAATTGTTATAATGATAATAAAACCTTTAATTTGTGCTAGTACTATTGTTGGAGAAAACGGTTACCAATTTTGGTGTAATTTTTAGCGCAACGCAGCCAATAAACTGTCGCGTAATAAAAGATATTAGTACTCGCATAATCGTATTAGAGTTGTGCACCACTTAAAGTTTCCTAATAAAATTAACAAGGTTTCTAAAACCATTGTCATTGCAAATAATTCTTCGATGATTCGTTCATTTTATGCCTATTTTTTCTTAAATTTGGCATAGAGAAGCAATTAAATTTGTTATGTTTAAAAACTATTCTTTTTCTCAAAATTTGATTAAAAAATTGTCCATGTTCAAACAGGAAATTTTGAACTAAGGAATTACATGAAGCATTTGTAAGTTTGCATTTGAGAAGCATACTTTAAATTCAGCTTAATTTCTAGAACATATGTTAGAATTTTATGTTCAAATTATAATAAATCGTTTCGTGTGGGATTGATAGCAGCGCCTCTTCGAGCAGGCGCAATTTTGCAGTATTTCGTGATTTCTCCGATTTTGAACCAATTTGACGCAGGTGCCTCTCCAAAGCATTTTTTTAAGTGTTCAAAATATTGGAATAATTCAAAAAAAAAATTTGAATCAATTTCGAAGGTTGGAATGAGCAAAATTAATTCAGTTGGATTCCCCGACAAGGACAAGCATTGCGAACCCGTAGAGGATTCGGGTGCGCGCCAGTTCACAGGTTCCGGATATGATTTCTATCAAGATGCTGTCGAATGCTGCAAAGAAATGCTGCAGAAGTATCGTGATGGTACCAACGACGGACTCAAGAAATATGAGTACAAGATCGATGATCTCGGACGGTGTTTCGAAACCAAGCAGCACAATCGCTTCGCAGTGGTCGGCGTCACCACGGGTGTTGTCGTGGGCGCCATTTCCATTTTCATTGGCATCCTCATCGGAATCTACTGCAAATGTGGAGAACGCGTACCCGGTCAACTTGGTCATGGTCACGTGGCACCCATGACACCCTCCATGCAGCAAATGCAACCGATGCAACAAATGCAACCGATGCAGCAAGTGCAACCCATGCAGCAACTGCAACCGATGCAGCAAGTGCAACCGATGCAGCAAGTGCAACCCATGCAGCAAACGCAACCCACGTTTCCTGCGCCGCCGGGGCAAGCACCTCAAACCGTCCAGAGCGCTCCGGCAATGTAATTTCTCATCTGAGCTCCATACTCGCCCTTTCAAGAAATCCAAAACACTTTTCTTGAAATTTAAACAATTCGGAATAAAATAGTAATGTGATTGTTTTAGAATACAAACAAATTGTTTAAACAACAAGTTTTAAACAAAATACTTTTGAGTGGAATTTTGAAGTAAACTTGTTTTTGAGTTACATTTTGGAGGTTGTTTGGACCCATTTTGAGAGAATTTGTTTTCGGGAGAAGTGAAAGTGGGAGAAAGTACTCCGTTGTTGGGTGGGGTTGGGTAAAGTGGACTTATAACATTTCATTGTGTTTTGTTGTGTAATGATAATCGAAACAAGAATGGGGGTGCTTGAGCCCCTTCTCCCAAATGGATTTCTAAAGAATTGAAGAAGGAAAAAATAAAGTTTTGTGAAAGAGCTAAAGACTTTCACTTTTTGTTGTGTTGTGCAAAGTTGAATTGAAATTGAAGGATTAGAAAAGGATTTTTTTTTTACTTTCTCCTCTGCTTTCTCTGCAGTTGACATCTCACTCGCCACTCAAGCCCTCTCTCCACACAATGGAATCCTTCATTTCAAAAATCAAACTTTCCTTTCTCCTTTCTCAAACAGAGAAAAATTGTTTTCAAAAACACTTTTTAAAAAAAAAAAGAAAAAAAAACGAACTTTGAAGAGATTCTGCAAATCCTTGTCTAAACTCGACAATTTAAAAATCACTTTTAAAAAATGCTTTCTCCTGAGGAAATAAATCTCGTTCAACTGAGTATGTCTATTTTGATCACACAAAAAAATTGCAAATTTTTGAACGGCGTTGTGGTCATGCTTGAATTTAAGAAAAAAAAGTAAAACTGTTTTCTCATTTTTCCAGGTGTTGAATGTGGAATTATATTTGAAAAAAAAAAGCGAGTCATCGCTAAACAATAATATTTGTGCTTCACAGAGCTTAGACACAAGAAATGAATTGTGTTTTTCTGTTGCATTGTTACACCTCAAGATCTCTTTTACTTGCAACGATTCGAAAAGACGCTTGAGAATTCCCTTTTCAAAATTACGTTTTTTTAGGTTGAGCAATTTAAACTTAATTAAAACGTCAGTAACGCCACGTTTCATGGCACATCAACCGAAATTACCCATCCGAGCACTTTTCCTTGTGTGAGACGTTGGAAAGAATGGAAGAGATGCTTCTGAATTTCTTTTTTTAAGAATTCTTTTTGAAATGCTGTTTTAAAATTGGGATGATGACGAGTGAGTTTGGCCTTGTTTTCGGAAATGGAATCTCCAACTGTTTTGTTGTTCTGTGACCAGTAGCAGTGCACCTAGTCCTTTTCAAAGGCCAATTTTCAGTTTCCTGGAGAGAGGAACGTCAACGCTTTGTTGAAGCAGCCCAAGTGATTGTTGGATGCTGAATCAGCACTTTTAACCCTTACATTTAAAAAAAAGAGCCATTTGCTAACGGGGACGACGAAAAATGCAATAGCAGGGTACGCCAGTTCTGCCCAGGGTTTGCTTCTGGGCAGTATCGGGGACTTGGGTAAAATTGTAAAATTTTGGACTTAGATTTTCAGAAATTTCTAATAAAATAATAGAACATTACTTATAACAAAAAAAGTCTTCACATACAATCAACGCATAATTTAATTTGTTTTTGAGTGATGTATTTTAATTGAAGAAGAAAAAAAACAAGAACAGATTTTATGCTAAATTTATGTAAAATACAACAATGAAAAATTGGCAATTGCGAATATAGAATGAGAAGGATAACGCCAGCTCCTTTACCCTCGGTAATACTGGATGATTTCGAAAAAAAAATATTTAAAAAAAGTGTTATGAAAAATGAAAAACAAATTTCTTTTTCTAAAAATGTTTTTAATTAAGAAACAAAATAGTAGAAAACACGATAACTGCAGAATGAGAATTTCTACCTAAATTTAAAAGCACGTTTGGTGATTCGGAAGCGAAGCCTTCATAAAAAATAGATAAATCAAGGGTCACTGTGCTTAGAACGAAAACGCGAGTTTGTAATACTGCATTTCCGGTCTTTTTTAAATGATTGAAAAGCTTCCTTTTTAGAAAAGCTTTTTTTTAGAATTTTTTTTTTTAGAAAATAGCACAGGTCTACTCCAAGCATTGTTCCCTCCTCGACACCAATCCATTTTCCATTTGGAGATGATGAAATGGCCATTTCATTGTCCTCCTCCACTGCATCTGTGTGTAGGAGGAGAAGGGCATTGTTAAGGGCCCATTTGAAGGGCTCCATTTGAACTGGCCTATTATTCACATCAATTTCACTAATTGAAATTTTAATGACCCTTCCCACTTCATTTGGCAGAGTGAATTGTCTTTGGAAGTGCTATAAGGGTCCTCAATTATGGAAACAGAAGAGCAAGTAATGACCTTTCTCCAATTACCTTTGATTTCCAGGGAGCCCTTACAAGGGACCCTTATTTAATTTTTGAAATTAATTTCCACTTGATTACCTTCCAAGACTCTATTTCTATTTCAATGAAAAGTTAAACGAAAGTGCTTCGTTAAGGCTTCTGTCCCTTGATGATTGTCCAGCAGCATTTCTAAGGGCTCTTGTTCAAATATTCTGTTATTACTGTTCAATCATTCGAGGCATTGTTGTCCCTTGATTTGATTCTGGACTCCTATTTTAATTACAATAGTCAAATACCGTGAAAATCATAATAACTGCTTTCATTTCTAATTTAGCTTCTAGTTTTTCGAACACGGAAAGTGTTCCGAAATATGTCTGAACACGAAAAAGGCAAAAATGTTAGTTCACTTCAGTCTTTCTGAAGCGCGCGGTATATGATCCTAATTTTTTTTTTTTTGCAGCGGTTATGCTTTTGTACACTTCTTCAAAATGTGGCCGGAAGTGATTCATTTTTATTATTATTGAGATCACCAGATCGCTGGGAAGTTACGGGAGGAAATGGGGGGCGTGGTCAAGAGAGAAAGCATTTTCTTGTTCCAAATGGACTTTCTCCTGCTTTCACCGCCCACTTTCTTTGTCTGTTCCTTTTGCCCTTCCCCATTACGCTACTTTTTCACTCTGGACATAACTATGATTTGTAGCAGCAAAGCAGAGCTAAGAGCTTTGTTCAAACAGGGACTTTTTTTTTGAAAAGCTCATTTTGAAAACAGGAAGCAGGGAACTGTTAAGGAGAAAAGTTGAGTAATTGCTTCATTTCAAATTAGCAGATTATGCTCGCTTTTTTCTCCACGACGCTCGTTATCTCACCTGAACTCACTCCGAGCCCTTTTTCTAACTGAAGGCGGCCTTAATTCCTTTTTTAAAAAATCTCCTACTTTTCTAAATTTTGAAAAGAGTCATTGAGTCAAACAGAGCCTTCGCTTTCCCTACTTTCCCTAATCCGGAGGCTCTCAATGCCTAACAAGTGGAGAAAGGAGTTGGAAATGAAGTTTTCCCTATTATTCTCACAAAATTCAAACTTTTTCTTCAGCCTCGTTATTTCCAAGGATAATGAGAAGTAAAGTGTTATTAGGGCTCACGGGATTATTTAAAAAAAAGTATTATTAAAAAAAGTCCTTTTGTAAAGCTACTTTTAAAAATAAAATTGTTAAAAAATGTTTTTTTTACTGATAAATAGTTCAAGAAAAACTGAGATTTATTTATTTAAAAGCCAAACAAGCCCGTCCTGGGAAGGAGAATTTTTTTTTTCGTGATTGTTTTTCAAAAATTCCCAACTATAACGCCGAGTGTATAAAGTGGAAATGATTTTTTTTTGTATAAAAATCCCCTCCTTTACACTGTACGATGTCACGCACTCACGACGCGAGCCTTTTATTATATAAAAATAACGCTTTTGACATGTTTCCTATTCACATTTTTTCAGGTAAGGGTTACTCCGCCTGCCTGGGCGTGATTTTCTTGTTTTGATGCACAATGGGATTTTTGTTATTTTATTATATAAAAATAACGCTTTTGACATGTTTCCTATTCACATTTTTTCAGGTAAGGGTTACTCCGCCTGCCTGGGCGTGATTTTCTTGTTTTGATGTACAATGGGATTTTTGTTGCTCAAGAAATTCTCCCCTTTTGTTCTTGGCGTGTCCAGGCGGCGCAAGATGCGCACAAAAAAAAATTACCTCCCATTGTTCTCCCCTTTTGGAACCAGGCGTGAAATTGGAGCGAACCAGAAACGGACCACTCCTGAACAAGGGACTTTTGTACAGAGCGTTTCAAAAGTGTACCATTCAGTGAAAAATCGTGTTTTGTTATGCTAAACATCCATATCTCGTTCATTTGAAAAAGTAAACTTTAGTTTTAAAAACTGAGTATTGATCCTATTTTTCACCAAGTCACCATCCGGTCATCTACTAACTTTAAGATTGTGCAAAAATGGAGTTAGGAAAGTAGGGAATTTGCTTCTTCAATGCTTCTCTAGAGCGGCTGATTCATCGCTTCCAGAGCGCTGATTCATCGCTGAAGGTAGAAATCGCTTTTGAAAGCATAATAGAAGATACAATTTAATTTGGAAGGAGGGTATATGCAAATGGGGAGGATTTGAAATCCATATAAAAAAAATTGTGCTTGAAATCGGATCTGAGCTTATCTTGCCTCTTCCATTTCCTCCTAAAACTTACTTCCTTTCACTTTCTTTTCAAAAGTGAAATTTCCGCCACTTGGAATTGAAGGGAGGAGAGGGGCCCTTTGTCCCTTACAAAGGGCTCCCGAGTGGATCTGATTGAATCGCACAATCTAAAATTGAAGCCAGAACAACAATAATATTCAAAATCATACCACAGACTCAAAGAGGCCTTAAAATGGGAAATATGCAAATCAACTCAATCATCTTCCTCCGTCACCTTCACAAAGTGAAAGCCACTGTATCCAGAATACTGGAACAAAACATGATTTCGAAAGCAGTGTACCCAAAATTTTAGAACGGAATGTTACACCAAAATCAGTGTACCCAAAATTTTAGAACAGAATGTTACACCGAATTCAGTGTAACCCAAAATTTTAGAACAAAATATTACGCTAAGTTTACTGTCACCTTCTAATGCAAAATGTTACAATGCCAATTTCCAAATTTGTGAATCCTATTGCAAATTTACAGAACGATTTTTACAGAGCGTGAATGTAAATGCACCAGAATGAAAAACACAAAATACCGAGTGTTTCATAACAAATGAAATTTCGAAAAAAAAGAACTTCATTCGGAGAGTTCCGACTCAACTCCAAACTACGTTCAAAACAAGAGGAGAGATGAATAATTGGAAAATTGAAAAAGTGAAGTGGCGTTTAGCTGTATCATGAAATAAAAATACATAGCACTACTTGTCCTATTTTCCCACTCTTTCTACTTACCATTACATAAAAAAGGACTCTGTAGATTCAAAATTTAAAAAAATAAATAAAAAAAAAGTGAGTAAAAATCTGAAATCGTCTATTTTAAAGTTTTTGGAGGATTCTATCTCTATTTTGTCAGGTTTCAAATGCGTGAGTGAGGAAGAGGCTGAGCAAACAGAAAGTGAAAGCAGGAGAAAGTAAATTGGGCTTCCAAGGAAAAATGCAGTGCGTTCTTTTGTGAAAGCTCTGTTTTCTTTAGCATCTGAATTTGGTTTTTCTGTGCGGAAATGGTGTATAGGGAAGAATAGAGGGGCCTGTTCAATAGGAATTGGGAACAGAATTCGATGAGAATGAGACAGTAAGTGCTTTCCTATGCAAATTCCATTTCACTTTCACCGTCTCAGGGGAAACGTTTCTTTTCCGCTTTCTCCTTTCACCCCATTCAATCCCATTCAGAAGCTCTCAATCAGATTCACTTGATTAATTTCCCCTCGCAAAGTGTACTCAAGTGACTCGGGAGACGGCTCAGGAATTTTACAACCAAGCTAAAACGACCGTCCGCGGACCAATAACAAATCAATTTTTATCACGAACTTAGTTTGGTTTGATTAGGTACAGAGCCTTTCATAAAGAGCGATAGTGGAGAAATGGCACTCAAGGCGACTCTCAAATAACCCAGCACATGGGCCCAGAAATGTTCAATTTGATATTTAGAAAATTACGTTTTCAGTTGCGTAATTTATAAAAAGCCTTTCAGAACTTTGGTTTTGTTTCGATTCAAGAAAGTACAGAGTCTTTCAGAAGTGAAGGAAAAAAATGTGTATAGAACTTTTTGACATAGTTGACAAAAGGTTTTCCTTCCAAGCGAGCAATTACGCCGATTTTTAGAAGTGCAAAATAAATCACACCGTTTACCTTTACGTCATCATTTTGAAACTCTCTGTACACGGTGTCCTCCAACTGGGCCTGAATGAATGAAATTTCAGTTTTCTAGGAAATTTGTGTCAAATTTTTGTAAAGAAAAACCGTTTTCTGTGAATAACCTTGCGGTAAACCTGTCAATTCCGCTTTTGTCCACCTTCAAACTACCTTTGACCTGAATTTATTCAAAGCGTTTTTGTGAATGGAAACTGAAAACACATTGGAGGAGCAGTTCCGGTAGGTTTACAATCCGCTTTTGTCCATTTTTCGAGAAAAAAGGGCCCATTGTGTCAAAATTATTCTAATTTACGTTTGTGGAAGGGACTTTTGCTTCTGAGGGTGCGGCCCTTTGTGAGACCACGTTGTTGCTTGGGGGGTTACCTTGAAGTGTCCCAGCCAGCTTGGCGTCGTCGATGTCGTCGTCTTTGAAGCCAAGTCCCAGGAAAAGGTCAACCGAGGAATGTGACCCTTAGCTTCGAAATCTCTTTGTCAAAGGGCTCTAATCGTCCCTTGAGGCCCTTTGAGGCTCAATTACGACCCTCAAGGTACACAACTCCATTTTTCGTCTCTGCAGGTGGACGCTTGGACAGCATTCATGTCATACTCACCAAAATTATTGTCGTTCTCCGGCAACGTGGCCAAGCTTAAATGTACACGCTCCAGAAAAAAAATACCGTGCGATTCAAAATGTCCTTTGCAAAGCTTTCCGTTGCAATTTGCATACGAGGATATGCATTTCCGTAGTAGTACCTTCCAGTACAGAGAATCAAGAAGTGGAAACAGCAAAAAAAAGTGAATGGCGTTTAGCCGTAGCTTTAAAACATAAATACAGAGCGATTCTTATGCTTTCCTTTCAAAATGATAGAGTTTAAAAAACTAGACATCGTTATAGAGAAGCGTTTATCATTCATAGGTAAATAAGAAAGGCTCTGTATATGTTGCAAAAAATAGTAGTGTGAGGCGCGTTTTTAGAATTCAAGAGTTTGTTTATTGTAAAGGCAACTTAGATTGCAGCGCTAAAGTCCGGATTCGAAGCGTTTTTTAAACTAAAATCGCTGAATGGAGATATTGATTTTTGCAGTAGAAGACGATACTCTTGGAGCGACCCTTGGACAAGGGGCCCTTGTCCCAACATGGACATTCCTGTCCCGCATGGGCCCTTGAAGCCACTTGGACCATCAAAAGACGCCTCTTGTCACCTGTTGCGGTCACAGCATGGAGGCATTCCAAGGACCTCCACTCCCACTTCCCACAGATTCATTAACCCACAATTCACTCCCGTCCAGAACCCGAACGCTACCCTGCACTTTTTTTTGCCCATCTGTGATTATCACTTTTTTGCCCAACTATTTGCAGACCTTTTGCTGAGATTCTGCTGGTGATGAGGCCACAAAGCTCCTTAATTTGATGACCAAAGAACCTTTGCAAAATTGATGGTGCGATGACCCAGCACTTTTTGAGCGTGAGAAAAGGGTGATTGTGGCAAGTGGCTGAAGTGTCGTAATTAGACGAGAGCTGACCAGTGGACATGGGGCCATTGTCCGAGTGTCAAGGGCCCTTGAATTGATGGCCCTTGGAGTGTCGTCATCTCATTAGACCCAACAATGACCCCTTTGTCTCCCACTATTCCCAATAATGGACTCAAGAATTTTTCCACTCTTCATTCAAGGAGAAAGCTCTAAACTTTCCCCTTCCATTTTTCCTTTCAGAAATTAATGTAGGAGAAAGTGAAAAAACAATGGAATTGGGGAAGAATGCAAGTGACAGTGACAAAGAGCGTGGGGACGGCTTCTTTGTTTTAAAAATCTTTTCTAGATTTCTAGATTTTGATTTAGAACAAAAGCTCTTTGAAAAACAGTTTTTGCGTCGGCTCTTTAGGTTGATGGCAAAAGCTCGGTTTACAATTTAACTGCAACTTATCAGACTTGTGAAATGTATTCATATTGTATTTTAATTATTAATTTTCTGATTTTAATTACCGTGATTTTTGTTAGTAAAAAAAATTACATTTCAACGAAAAAAAATCTTAAATTCTCAAAAAAAAAAAACGTTTTTTTGTCAGTAATGTCAGACAACATTTTCGTGTTTTAGTGGTTTGCAGAGTATTGTGAGAGCTTGTGTTACTTTTAATCGAATTGCTCTCTAAATCGTTTTTTGTTGAATT
>VYYI01003424.1:0-12247 GCA_021029175.1 Bilobella aurantiaca
CTAATTTTTGACGCAAATAATCGTTGTGGTGGAAGAAAACTATATGAAAAGTAATTGATGTATTTTTATTTAGAAAGTACCAAGTTCGGAGCGGCCGAGCTTCCCCCGCACGGCGATCCAGTGGCTTCCTCAGCGGTTCAGTGTCACCGTTGACAATGACCTCAAGTTTTGAATTCCAGAACCAGGAACCACTTCCGCCAGAAAAATTCACTTGGGCCCGAATACTTAAAATTATATTTCTTGTTGGCATCTTCGCCGTTCTTGCCGTGAGCATTTGATACTTGAGAAGTATTTTCTCTAATTTGGAAATCAATTTATATTTTATTTCAGGGTGTTATTATTTCTACTTCGGAAAATCAGCCTGCATATAACTTGATTACAGTCTCCTCCGAAAATCCATTCGGTATAAACACTAACTTTATAATTAATTACCATAATTTATCATGCGATTTCAACAATAATAAAAAAAATTTCAGAGTTTCCGCTATATCTATCGCAAACCGTGGTTGCGTATTATCCTATTCTTACTGTAGCACTAGTTGGGCCGTTTGCCCCTAGTAAATATGAAAACTTTACAAACGACAAGCTCATAGTCGCCATTGAAAAGCGAGATCGGGACGGAAACACGGAAGTGGTAAATTCAACGATTCCGATTCATAATCAACGGTTCCTTCTGCAACTTTTCGTTATTAGGTGTCCCCAACCTGGGAAATACCGTTTTTTGACTGGGAAGGATTTGGATCTGTCCTTCCAGAGGAAAGTCTTTTTCATGGATTCAACCTGGATGATATTGATTACGAGTAATTATATTAACTCGTTGATGAGCATTACATTTAATTATTTAGCTAACAAAATTGCTAAATGTTTTTCCAGGTACGGCTCAAAATATTTCATTTCATTTCGGACCAATACGCCGAACCCTAATGCCTTCTCAGTATCCGGGAGAATGCTGGCGGAAATTGTGCAAGCAGGAGCAGTATTTGGTGGTGCTGTTATGGTTGGATTATACATATTAATAATTTTTGAGGTAATTACGAGACGAAAACGAAAAACGTTCCGTATTTTTCGAAATAATGGAATGCTAATTCAAAATTTTAATTTCCGCAGTTGGTAAACAGAACTTTAGCAGCGATGCTAGCTGCTGTCGGAGCTATCGCTTGTCTTGCTGCGGTAAACGAGGTTGGTTGTTCAAAATTGTCAGCACTTAATTATTTAAATGTAAATAATTATGTTAAGTTGCGCTAATTAAATTCCCGCTGACAGAGGCCAACGACAGAGGAAATGGTGTCTTGGTTGGACATGGAAACGCTGATCCTCCTATTTTCAATGATGGTCATCGTTGCCATTTTGTGTGAAACGGGATTTTTCGACTACGCTTCTTACTTGATGTACAAGGTTCGTTTTTAATAATTGATATTTCTCATCAACTAATTATATTATAAAAATAACTAAATACTTCGATTACAATTAATTTCCTACAGATTGCAAACGGGCAAGTTTGGCCACTCATCACCGCCATGTGCTTCTTCACGGCTTTCATTTCCGCCTTCCTCGACAACGTTACCACAATCCTTCTCATGACGCCTGTCACAATTCGGTAACAATCGAATTCCTAATTAGCGATTTGCCAGCGAAAGTGATTTCCTAAATCGGCTTTACTAATTGTTTGCTTTCTAGAATTTGTGAAGCGATGGAGCTCAATCCAGTACCTGTTCTTATTTCTATAGTCATTTTTTCAAATATCGGAGGTGCAGTGACTCCCGTCGGTAAAAAGCATTAGATCAAAATATAATTCAAAAAAAAAATTTTTTTTGTAAAAACAAGAAATCGCTTCTAAACGCTTGACTGATTGCAGGGGATCCACCAAATGTGATAATTTCAAATAACAAGGAAGTAGTCAAGGCTGGAATTGATTTTTCAACGTTTTCCTTACATATGCTGCTGGGAATCATTCCAGTGATTTTGGTAGCATATCTTCAGCTCAGATTCATTTTCAGATCAATGAAGTCCCTCAAATTTTCTGAACCATACGAGGTTGCAGGTAATGCAAATTCTTCAGTTTTAAAAAATACGCTGAAACGCTGAAAGGTTAATGATATTTTTTAAATGAAGAACTTCGACGAGAAATTGACGTTTGGTCGAGGGCCGCCGATTCTCTGTCTTCGTTTTCCAAGGACGAGTGTCAAGTTCGGACGCTGCTTCAATCTAAAGTGGTTCATCTGAAAAGTAAATTAAAAGCAAAGGTTCGGATGGGCGGGTAAGAATGACAAATATAAGGCGTGGCCAAGCGCAACAGTGTTATGCTCCGCCCCTTTCATTAAATTTTGTGCCCTAGCCAATCGGAGGAAAATTTCAGAGCCAATTTGGTTGACCTCAAGGCTTCCGTAAGTAAAATTTTACATTTGAATTTAAATACAATAATTTTTTTTTTTTTTTCTAAATGAAATTGTGATTCTCTAGTGCAAAATCCGAGATTGGGTACTTCTTATAAAGTGCGGAGTTGTTTTGGGCGTGGTAATAATTCTGTTCTTTCTCCATTCTGTACCGGAACTCAACCTTTCTATGGGATGGACAGCACTTTGTAAGAACATCAAAATTTGCATAATTAGGATGACCTTTGACCTTAATGACCTTTCCAGTGGGCGCTGTTTTTCTGTTGATACTTGCTGACCGTCATGAGGTTGAAGGGATTTTGTGTCGAGTAGAATGGTCAACGCTGATATTCTTCAGTGCACTGTTTATTGTAATGGAGGTAGGCTACAACTCTCAAATAATAATTTGCTAATTATTTGAAATTTTATCTTAATTTTAATTAAATTTAACGTTTATTGATGTTAGGGAGTTTCAAGGCTTGGTCTACTGGAATGGATTGGAAATCAGACAGAAACGATTATCATGGAAGTCAACGAAGAGGCGAGGCTCACCGTGGCAATATTACTGATTCTTTGGGTTTCTGGCCTTGCGTCAGCATTCATTGACAATATTCCGTTTACAACGATGATGATCAAGATCGTTACGCGTCTTGCCGAGCGGCTGTCGCTGCCGTTACAGCCGCTAATTTGGGCGTTGGCTTTGGGGACGTGCCTTGGAGGTTTTTGTTAACATTTCGATTGTAACGCTGCGCTGCAAACATTATTAACATTAACGCTTATTCTAGGAAATGGGACATTGATTGGCGCTTCAGCAAACGTCGTTGCTGCAGGCGTTGCAGCTCAGCACGGCTACAAATTTACGTTCATGGAGTACTTCAAGTAAGGAATTTGTCGCTTTAGATTTAAATCTAGAACAAAGGTGTTTGATATTTTTTTTTTAGAATTGGATTTCCAATGATGCTTCTGTCACTCGTCGTCGCTACTTTTTACTTATTCGTATGTCACACAGTTCTCGAGTGGAACTACTAGTCGCCGTGGCCAGGGTGTGTGCTACACGAAGGAGATATTTTTTCAACGTTTTAAACATTAATAATTATTTATTCACTTTGCTATTTATCACTACAATATATTGAACAAGTGGCCTAAGTTTTTGCGTCATATTTCGACGCATTTCATAAACAAATTCAAAATTACCCCGATTCGCAAAATGAAGCGAGACAGCCAAAATTTCAGGGGTACACACGCAATCCATAGGAACAAACGTCGACACAAAATCACAGACAAATTCGTCCGCGAAGTTAGAAAATCATTTCGTAAAAATTCAATTTTAAGCAGCCCTATACCATAGACGTCCGGCGAAATGGTAAGAAGCGATCCCAAGTTAACAACTGGGTTTCTTTCGATTACTGTTTTCGATCCCCTACTATCAACAATTACACTACAAATTGTTGATAACTAAATACCATTAAACCATTATGCAAATAAAAATCATGCCTTCCGGAGGCAAAAAATTAATTAGAGAAGAATTGGATGTAACTTTGCAATGTTTTTGGGAGGCCGAGCTCAGAAACAACGCAAGGGAGTTGACGTCCAAGGATCAGCCTCAACACAAGTCGTACTTGATGCTTGAGGGACTTTGGATTTCGTGCCAAAGTTAGGGCCATTTCCTTATGTGCTGGTGACATTGCCGCACAGCGTCGAATCATAGGCGGGTCGAACGATTCTGCCGACTCCAGGAGTTCCATCATAAGCTCTTCATCCCCGGAGACATTGACGAGGTAATTCAGAATTCCTGAGGGATCTCTGAACTGCGACTTGAAAATGACGCGAGAACCGAATTGAAGAAATAGTCGCACAACCCTCTGCTCGATTTCGACATTGGAAGAAAGGTACTCACCGAGGACACATTTCAACGGCGTTCCGTCCTCACTTATGATAATTTTGTTGAGGTCGGCTCCACTCTCCAGCAAAATTTTGAGAATCACAAAGCGATTCGCAATGTTGTCTGCACAGGCGACATGGAGCGGAGATCCAATAATGGGTGAACTGGCGTTTACATTCGCACCTAAACACACAAACTTTAAAGTTAAAACACATAAACAGAATTCACTCAATTTAATTAAATAAAATCGTAATCAAATAATCCTTCATACTAAAAAAAAATTAACTCACCTGCGACGATGAGTAGTTTCACGAGTGTCGGATCTCCTTTCAAAATGGCCAAGTCCAGAGGAGATGGCTTTTGATAGTCGGACGAAAAGTTGACTGACGCACCTTGTCGTAGCAGGAGTGTAACCGTGTCGTAGTTGCCAGAGAGCACGGCGTAATGAAGGACGGTTCTAAAGTCATGCCGTTCGTCCGTCATGGCGTTGACGTTAGCATCGTGTGAAATAAGACAAAGGACGGATTCCATAGCCTGAGGAAGGCGACAAGCCTTCATGAGCACCGTTAGCCCACTTCGATCTCGCGAATCAGGATTGGCTCCATAAGTTAGCAGAAGATTCAAGTACTCGACGTCA
This sequence comes from Bilobella aurantiaca, assembly GCA_021029175.1. Lineage (NCBI taxonomy): Eukaryota > Metazoa > Arthropoda > Collembola > Poduromorpha > Neanuridae > Bilobella > Bilobella aurantiaca. The sequence goes on from VYYI01003424.1 coordinate 4,892, forward strand.
GAAACGGACACAAGATTTAGCTCCGCCCCGAAGAAATACTTGGCATTGGGATTAGCACCGTGTTCTAAATTAAAGTTAAATTAAAGACAATTTCTTCATAATACTTATGAGTGGTTAGAACGTTTTTAAACTAACCAAGAAGCATTCGGGCAGCTTCATAATGATCGTTTTTGATAGCTAGTCGTAGGGGTTCATCACAAAGTGTAGTTCTTGGAAACATTTCGCCTTCGTCCTTCCTGTAGTCCGTTTTCGCTCCATGACTTAGGAGGAGCTAAAATAAGAGAAAACACGTTTTTAAATCCTGGAAATCTTCCCACGCCGCCATTGGCACTCCATACGTCTTAACCAAATACTTGTGGAGTGGAAAACAAATTGTGGAGTGAGAAGGCGCAGTTTATTCAGTGCATGATTAAAAAACATCTGTTGAAGCCAAAGACGCTGATTCTGAGTTGGCTTCGGGATTTCCCAAAACGTCAAAAGAAAAGGTTAAGTTCGAGGTTTTGGAACTTTGCCAAATGAAAACAAAAGACCCGCTTAAAAAAAGTTTTGTTCTTCTTTTAGAAACATATTCTACGTAATTTTGGATGTGAGAGGTGATACATTCGTTTGCTCGCAAAGGCTGTTGACCTACCTTCATCATGTCCAGGTACCCATGTTCGGCTGCAAGGTGAAGGGCAGAGTAGCCACAGTCATCAGTAGAATTTACATCACATCCGCGCACCAATAGAAATTGGACAGCTTCCAGGTAGCGTTCGTAAGTGGCATAATGCAAAGGTTTCAAACCCTGTAAATAATTAAAAAAACAAACAAAAAAAAACAATAAGATTCAAAAATTAGAGTAGAACGGGCATTATCACAAGGCTAATAAAAATCAATAAGAAAAACGCCATTCGGTGTTCGGGTCTAAATTCCAAGATATATTTTTTTAAATTTCTGGATTTAAAAAATAAACACAACATACCTGAGTGACTTGATCGTTGATTTTGGCTCCAGTGGCTACAAGAATTCGGAGGTCATCCAAATCTGCACGTTTTATGATGGAATCTGCGAATTCCCTTTGAAGTGGCTGCGCTGCACAGTCCGTTGGCATTGCGCTTGCGTAACTGCTGCGTCTTGCTTTCTTGTGAAAGTTGAATTTCAAATCTCAAAAAGAGTTGAATACGACAACACAACACTGGTTAGCAGCGAGATTTTGTAGTATGCCGAATGAGAGAGCTTTCAGAATAAACTGATCCAGCCTTGTACAAGACATCGCATCTGTTATATACCTTGAAAAATGCACGTGATTCATATTTTCAACCGAAAAGTGGATTTGGCACATGCAAAACAAAAATAGAAAATAATCTTAGAAACTACGTATTTATAGTACTTTGCACTCACCCTCTGCCAGCTTTGCCACGAAAGCAAACAATGGAGGTCAGTTCGTAGCTTGTAAATAAATGCAAAGTTACTTACTGGAATTGGCCCTGACGAAGTAAGGAATGCGCAGAAAATCAAATTGTTTGTAAACTTAGTTTTTTTTACTAACAAGCGTTTAGAAATTTTAAAAAATGGCTCTCCAGGAGCGACATAAGATGCTAAGACTAAAATAGATACTGGAATTAAAATAGGTGAAATGAAGAATTTTGGGTTTTTGAGTAAAAAAGAAAAACATCAAAAACGAAAACAAAATCTGAAACTTATTTACATAACACTGGAATGACAACTAACAATTTCTCCTTTGAAGTTTCCAGGTTATGAATTCTCCAAATTATCGTCTTCTTGCGTACTGTTGTGAGACGGTATGTAATTCGAAGTCTCATCTTCGGCTTGTTGGGAAGATGTATCGACATCGGCACTCGTTGTATTATCGTCCGATGTATAAAAGTCTCCCTCTCCCAAAAATGGTAATGTCGCAGCGTATTCGACAGCGATTTCTTGAACAAGAGATGTCTAAAGAATCAAGTTCAATTAATTTTACAGGAAATTGGACTCAAGATTCGACGTTACTTACATTCCCGACGGCATGTGACACCAAAAATATTCTATCGGCAGCCTTTACAAAATCCAAATTGAAGCTGGTGCAAAAGAACTGATCACCGTAATCCGAACACAATCGCTTTATCAACTTTAAAACACCAAGTCTATGACGTTCATCCAAAGCCTAAAAAATTCGGACAATTGATTTAGGAGAAATCAGGTTTCTGAATTGCTTGGTATATTTCAATTACCTGATCAATCTCATCGAAGAGGAAGAATCGGCTGGGACAGCTTTTTTGAATCGCTAGAATGAAAGCCAGTGAGAGGACGGACCTCTGCCCTCCGGAGAGCGTTTGGATGTCATGTTTCTTTCCGTTTCTATCCACAAGCTCCAATCTTGCTCCAGTCAGATTTTCATTGGCCCAGGACATTTCTCCCTAACAAGGATAACATTTACTGCAGAAATTTATATTATTGAAAGAGGCTACCGTCAATACTCACATCAGAATTGCTGCCATTAAACTCCGAAACCCTGCCATAGAGAGTGAATCTTGCCGAGTTTTGGCCGTGATTGGATCCATTGCCGCTACCCTCCAGTATTTCACTGTAAAACTGAGGCAGAAGTATGCGAATATTCTGCATAACCCACATCGAAGCGATTGGCCCAATCTCCATAATATCTTCAAAAGCGTCTTGGGCACGCTCTAGACTAAAAATTATACAAAAAAAAACTAAATGATACAGATTGCAAAAGCACCGCCGACTTTCCATTAATAATTAAAAAAAACTATTCAAATTCTTACGCAGCTTGAGCAAGTAACATTTGATCAGTTAAGTTTTCCATTCTCGCAACGAGATCATTTTCATCTAACGAGCACAAAGTAACTGGATTAAGTCTCTGCTCTTCAGTGACTCTAGCAAGCTCGGCAATAAGTTCAGCGGAAGTCATATTCATATACTGAGGACAATCAGGTAGAACAGTCTCTTCGGTCAATTCATCGCTGTCCAAATTTAGCATATTAATCTTTTCCGCCAGATTGGAGGCATTGGCACCAAATGGGTCGTACGTTGCCTTCGTCAACTCCGACTGATGCTCCTTGAGCTTCGCCGACACTTCTTCCCTTTGTTGCTTCAACTCGTCAAGTTCAGCCGATAGAGCCACTTCCTAGTTTCAAAAAGAACGTAGTGACATTGGAGAAAAATTTGTATTATGAAATACGATTTTTAGACAAATAAACCAATTACCCGCTTCTTCACGACAGCCTCGTTTTTGTGCATTTCATCAAACCTCTCCTGCAACTCCTCCTTTGTCTTGCGCTCCTTTTCAACTGCACGTTCAATACTCTCCCTATCGCGACTAGTTGTAGGTTTCGTGCGTGGGCTACTTGTAAGAGCATCGCCAAGTCTGCCAAAATAAATTACATTTTAAATATAGAAATATTAGAAGCATTCCATTTAAGGGATACATTATAAGTTTAGTTGTTTAGGGAAGCAAGTTAGAATTAGTTAACAAGTCATCACAAATAATTTATAATTACGAGGCTATCAATTTTCTTCGGCTTGTTCTGCTGTCCAGTAGTTTCTTCTCAAGATCTTGACATTGCTGAAACAGTTTATCGTACTTTGCTTTTCGATCTCTGCATTTACGTCGTTTTTCCTCAAGTATATTGAAAGCGTTTGGTAGTGGCTGTGGAAGTCCTCGTGCAATGTCGTCTTTAATTCTTCGTATTTCCCATTTGAGTTTCGCCTCTTCTTGGAGTAAATTATTCAGAACCATTGACGCTTTGGGTAGATTGTTTTCAGCACAAGTGATTTCACATAACAACTTTTCAAGCTCGGCTTTTTTAATGGCTCTGTCCTGCCTTTACAAAATAATATCCATGCACGTCAAAAAAAAAAGAAATATAAGGCATGAATGGGGATGATATACACGGCTTACTCAATTTGAAGTAATTTCAATTCACGTCTTTGAATACGACGATTACTTTGGTCACGGAATTTGAGGTAATGTGCTTCATCGGCAGCAATTTTCTCCATTTCCACCAGTAAAGTCGATCTTTGAAGTAGTAACTCCTTCTTGAGCTGTTGATCACGAAGAACAGATTTTCTTGGATCATGGTAACCCCCTAAACAAACACATGAGCAATAAATTTGAGTATACTTAATACTTTACTAATATCTTATTAAAACTATCAACGCTAAAGGCAAGTAAAGTAAAGCTTAATTATTATAACTTCGGCTAAAAGAAAGTTACTTCAAACATATTCATATAGTTTATATTTTGAAAACTTAAAGAAATATTGCAATGCTACTACTCATTACTAATAAAATGTAACCCAACCTGTCATAGGGCCCGAGCTTTTGAGAGTATCACCATCAATTGACACAAACGTAGCTTTAATTCGCGGAACAAGCTTGACATCTTTTATATTTTTACACAACAGATACATGCCAAAAGCGAAGTTCATAGAATTCCCGGCACAACTAGAATACTCAATATTCGGTAATAGACGCTCAACTTCAACCGGTTGAGACCTGACATAGTCCTCAGGAATTGACGCGATCTTCAGAAAATCCTCCACCAGAAAATTAACTTCTCCTGGATACCTTCGTCGATTGTACTCCGTCATAATGCGGATAGCAGTAACCCGATTTTTAACAACATGAAAAAACATTTTCCTTCCAGCGCTCACTTCCACGGCTGTCATGAGCTCAATAGGCACCTCAGAAATGTTTTCTAGCAGCGTTCCAAAATAGTTGGCGGCAGCTAATTTTTCATCAGCATTGCTTGAATTGGCGAAGGTCTGCACGATGAGAGGAACATATTTGTACGAGTTGGCACCTGCTTTAGCTTGCTTCTGTATTGAGATTTGTACGGCAGACAAAGCATCATTTATATCTTGAATTTCTCGTTGCTTCCTCGCTTTATCCTCCCAGCAGTTTCGTAGAGCGCGAAGCTGGTCCGAGTGTTTAGCAAAGTACCTGAGTAGTTCAAGTCTCAAAGTATCTTCATCGCTTTTATTTAATTCCGACAGCGATTTGTTTGAATTTAACTGCTCCTTTAGTGTCAGGATGTTCTCTTTAATTTCTGCGACCTGCTTGATAGCCGCGATCTTTCGTCTCCTTAAGCGCTTCTCCTCTTCATTCTTATTGATAAATTCAGTTTGCCTTTGTCGCTGATAGGCAGCCATATCAAAATCTGCCGATTGACGACGGAGAACCTCTGCGAAGTAGTTAGCTTTAGAGAAAGACCTGACAAATTCCTCGTAAGCCAAAAGTTGTTGACATGTCAATTGTTCAAGTTCACTCGCGTTCTGGTCAATATTTTCTTCCAGCCTTCTTAACTCGGCGTTCATGCCTGATTCGTCCAATATGGCAACGAAGCTATCAATGGTGTCCAATTCATGTAGAAGCCCCTCCATGCGGCAAACATTTGACTCAACCTCTGACGCTGTAAGACGTTTAATGGATTTGTAATTTTTCAATTCACGAGTGATGCCGAGTAGGTCGGATTCATGCTCAACAATTCCCATCTTCAAGAGCTTTAGTTCTTCTTGGCAATCCAAAATTTGCTGTCGTAACTCTGCACACCGTGGAGCGCTTTTTTCAATTTTCATTTTGTGCTTCAAGAATTCCCTCTTGGTAAGGTAGAAGTTGATGCACTCAATCATTTTGTCTCGTTCTTGCTTTCTCTTCAAGGAATCCGCATCCTGCTGAAAATTCTTGAATTCATGTTCAATATTTAAAAGTTCCTTGTCAAGTTCAGCAATAAGTGTTTCGTATTTGACAAGCTCATCTCTTGTACGTTTAGTCCAAGCTTCCCAGCCTGTGAACCTAGTAACCTCTTTGAGAAGTGACAACCGGTATTCATTACTTTCAAAAACACAGCGAGCGACGTCTCCTTGACTAATTCTGTACAATGTGTTGATAGCGTGAAATGACAAAAGAGGATGTTCCGAGACTCGAAGGCGCTGACCGTCAACTGAGTACTTCCCGGCAGTTCCGGATCTGCTGAATTCTCGTACAAATATTGTCTCAGCATTGTATGGAAGTAAATTCTCCGAATTATCCAATGTGATTTCCAAATGGGCCTGCTCAGTGTTCCTTAAGCCAGAGTTCACAAGCTGGCCTCGTTCTTTGTCCTTCAGGTGGGAAAAGGTGTCGCTCAATACCTAGAATGTACAAAATAAACTCTGATATACTGATACGACATCCGTTTTCTTTTAAATAACCGATATTAAGAGCTTAGCTAATGATGCTCACGATATCAATTGCGTTCAGAATGTTGCTCTTCCCGGATCCGTTGCGACCAATAATGATGTTTAATCCAGGTCCAAGATTCTCCAAAATGGCTTCATGACGATAGCTCTTGAACCCACGTATCTTGACCCCGGAAACAAGCATACTTGAAGCCTTCAGCTCGGTTGTTCACGCTTCACTGTGCGGACCTTTTGATCCGATAATTCTAGGAGCGAATCAAAATTAAACTAAAGATCAGAACTATTTCTTCAGCAGTTGCTTTGCCTCTGACTAACATACAGCCACCCTTTTAAATTAATTGGATCGAGTATTCGAATACTTCGCTACTTACGTTATTATAGATATGGAGATATCCAGCAAAGCTCCAGTATGCCGGCGATAAGCAGCGTAGCTTGTCCAGCTTCAGCAATGGTAACAGATGGAGCGATTGGTCGACAAACTATGAATTGTGTCACAGACAATTGTCCAGTTTTCGGACATCCGACTGGGACACTCTCCGATGCTCGATTGACGTGACGTGGGAATGGGACATCCAGACATCTTTCCTTTGACAGCTCTAGGAAAGAGTCAATGACCAATTAGGAATCATGTCTCCAACAGTTCAATGCTCCCGCTCTCACATTCCACTCTTCAGCTCCAAAGGCAGAGCATCTTCTTTATTAATTAATGCAAGGTCAATTATCGTAACGAAAACGTCTTTAGCGTAATTCAATTAAGCTAATAACAATTAAAACTTACAGCTAATTAATTTGTAGTTAACTTTCAATTACCTGAAACTTTCAGGCTGAAAGTAAAACTCAGAATCTAGTATTAATTGAAGTAGACTCTGTGAGTCACAACGGGAGTGAATGGAGCCAAAGTTAAGCTTTGTACTTTTGCATTTCTCCCTTTGCCTCGCTCTCTCCAGCCTCAGCATATGCGGAGAGAAAAAAAGTGCAAAGCTTACCAAATCATAACACAAGCAGAGAACAGGAAAGGCACAAAAAATCCTCCCATTACAATGAACAAGATCACATTCCATCATTTAACATTCAATAATTGTTTTAAATATAAAATTTGGGTAATTTTCTTAACTTAATAATTGATTTAAGAATTACTTTTAAAATAAAATTTCGTAACTTTCTTAACATGTATTAA
>VYYI01003425.1:0-12236 GCA_021029175.1 Bilobella aurantiaca
CCCGTCCCCTTCACGTTCTTCAGAGAAAGCACAGAGAAAAAGAACAGGGAAAGGGGAAGTATGTACCAGGCTATACTTCTAGAAAATATGAATGCACGTCGAAAGTTTCCTTTTTGCAATGTGGAAGTGGAATTGGTTCTTAGATGTAATTAAGCTGGATATAATTAACTAATGGTAATAGGATATTTAGAGGGGAATTTGAACATGAAAGGGTAACAAATCTCTACTTCCGTTGGCAGTTAATTAATTAGCAAAAGCGCCATTACCTTTCATCAATCCCACCAGCAACCAACACTCATACTCATTTTCAGAACAAATTTTCTAAAAACAGGTTAATGCAAAAAAAAATAGTGTCAACATTACTTTCGATTCCAGAATCAAAGTTAACTAGTGTAGTAATTGTTTCACTAAAAAAACTAAGGACTTCGAACACTATAGTGAAGAAACAGCCTCATTTAAGTAAGACGATTTCGCAATTAAAATATGCTTATACTTAAGATTTTTGGTGACAGTAAAAAATACGGCAACGGCTAATAAACGAAATTTGATGACGATGGTCCGATGGTCGTGACTCGTGATCCCCATATTCTCACAAGAAAAAGACTGAAAATAATATCTTGCTGTTAGTGTATTATATTAGACAAGTCTCCAAGTCATCAGAATTTTATTCCTTCGAAATACAAAGGAACGATTTACAAAGATTTTCTGCCTCTGAGTCGGGAACCCTAGATCTAACATCTACTTCAACTTCTTCTTGGGCCGGATGTTATTCGTATGTCCACACTTCTTCTTTCGGCAATTGGTTGCTCTGGGATGGAGACGAGCGTAACATTTTCGGCAAATCATCTTGTCACAGTTGTACTTCATTGCCAAGATACGAAGGGTCGGTTCAATTACACCACCACGAAGTCGGAGTACTAGGTGAAGAGTAGACTCTGCAATGAAAGAATCATAGAAATCGATTACAAACTTGATCTTAATTTGCACGCTTACAATTTCATAAACTACGTAGTACTAATCAGTGACCGGCTTGTTTTCGCTTAGCCAATGAATGACAGTTCAATGAATATAACGATGATATGAAGTACGTCCATTTCTTAAGTGCCTTCGTGAGCCCAATTAGCCTCGATTTAAGTAGGATGACTTAAGAATGGTAGTGTTACCCTTTTGGATGTTGTAGTCGGATAGGGTGCGTCCATCTTCCAACTGTTTACCGGCGAAGATGAGCCGCTGCTGATCTGGCGGAATCCCTTCCTTGTCCTGGATCTTGGCTTTGACATTCTCGATGGTGTCGGAGGGCTCAACCTCGAGAGTGATGGTCTTCCCTGTCAGCGTCTTTACGAAGATCTGCATTGTAGCTTGATTAGGAGGACACGATCCTACCTAGAACAATTAATCAACTGAGATCCAATTAATTGAGGAGTGATCAACTACTTCACAGGTGCCAGTCACCAACTTGAGACCAGGAAAGGTGCTTGGTCCCAGCCCCCACTACGCGGCGCCCAAGTCCTCTTCCATTCAACTAACGTCTCTCAACACACACAGATGGCACAACACGCCCACTCGCACTAGCAGAGAGACGCTGAAAAACAAGTTCAGAAATATCATTAGTCTAGAACAGAGTGGGAATCGTTTTGTTTCCGGAAGGTCACTTTATTGTTTTATTATTTATTGTTTATTTATTTATGCTAATCAAATCCAGCATCATATTTTAACCGGGACTCGCCGATACATTAAACCTAAATTAAAATATATACTATACCCTCTCTTAAGTACCTGATTCACCAATCACAAACCTTCAATTTTATATTGTCAATGTCACTTCAAATAATGATAATTATTAAATTAAAACGCATAGATATAGACAAGCCAATGAAGAAGGGACGTACGTACATTTATAAGATCATTGACGCAGATTTCTAAGTGGTTGTGAATCACAAACATTTAGAACTCTGCGTTTAGAAATCACATCACAAGTTGTGATGTGACTATGATGAACACTATTAAAGTAAGCCTTGAAAATTTAATTTTGCGTGCGGATGTCAAAGGCCGTACGTCTCAAGACGTTTCAAACAACAGTAACAATGGTTTTTGTAAATTTTATTTTGTTAAGATTTAAGTTTCTCCCAATGAAATCGTTTTAAATGCCCAACTCCGTAAGCTGGGCGAGAGTGTTAGAGGCGGGTTGAGTTAGTTCCCGCGTCTCCGCGTTGACGCCTTTTCTTACGCACAGCATCGCATTGGCTAATCAAGAAGTATGACAATAAAAACAACGACATTTAGAATTTGTAAGATTTTTAATTAGCAACAACAAATGATTGGTGACCGACCACCAATGACTCCGGCAGCATCCGCTGACCACTCTTCTTTCAGAGGTTGCACAAAAACTCTATGCATTGCTCATCTTCTATTATTACATGTTATTACTTTTGCCTCCCGCCTCGTCTACTATAGATGGACATTTCAACACATTTGAAAAAAAGAATTATGATTCTTCAAAATTAAGTAAAAAGAGAACGTGCAACGAATAGCCTAGAAAATCCAGATTTATTAAAAAGTAATGCCATGCATGTTATATGGGTTGAAGGTCACTTTGGATTAGAAGACGTAAATTTAGAATTGAGTGGGTGATATTTGATGAATATCGGATGCCCACCTATGTGTGTCACTTTGGGTGCAATGTTGGTCCTGCTAAATTCCTCACTTTTTCACTTTGTCTTTACTTTGACTCATTTGCATTTGTTTGTGACGATTAGTTATCTGGAAGAATCGACAGCGGTCAAAGTGAATCAGTCACTGGTTAATTACTTTCACAATTATATCACTCCTTAATTACTTTCGTTAATTATATCACTCTTTAATTACTTCTACTCATTACATACAGACTGCATTTGTAATAGTAATTGGTTTGAGAGCCTTATCTTCATCCTTGATTTTCTTAGGAGACTTAGCGAAGACGAAACACAATGTCTGCTCAATTCAATCCCCAGTATGAGGTCATTGGCAAGTCATTCACTCAGCAATATTACACAGCATTTGACAATCCACAAACGAGAGCCACGCTCCAGGCCTTCTATCATGTAAGTCCAACCAAAGCTAACCGCCATAAATCATGTTTTTCGTCAAACGCTTTCCTATTAATTACATGCAAATTATGACACCAAGTTTATTTAGTCTCAATTTACGCTGATTCGCGAATGACACCTTTGTTTCGAAACACCCATCACAAAATAATTTGGTTTTGATTTCTAGCCTACTGACTCTTTGATGTCCTTTGAGGGACAGCAATTTCAAGGAACTGCCAAAATTCTTGAAAAGTTCGGGGTAAAAACTATTTTTTGATGAAATGTTTTTTTAGTCGGACCCTGTACTAGTAGGTGATCGAATTTGTTGTTTGGTTTACAGGCTCTCACCTTCCAAAAGATTCAACACCTTGTGACTGCAGTAGACTGTCAACCAATGTTTGATGGTGGAATTCTCATTAATATTATTGGTCAACTTAAGGTGCGTATTGAGAATTCAGTTATTCAATTGTCATTATCCAAATTTACCAAACACCACCTGAGCTGTCATTCGAACAGTGTACGTTTACGTATAGGCATCTATGCTACAATGAATTACGCCGCCTGTTGGAGAATCTTATATATATTTTCCTGCAGATCAGATTCTAAAGTCGAATGATTTCATTATTCGAGGTTTTCGAACCTTTTGCGACAGGGAGTACGAGTACTAAATAATAGAAGCAAATCAACCAAAATTACGTTAAAACAGCTGATTAAGAAGTTTAAAATGAAGGGTTTATATTTATATACAGATTAGATAAATTTTTTAGAAAAACACGTTTTTGCTAATAAATATTCAAAATTCTCTAATTTCAGACCGACGATGACCCTCCTCATACATATTCACAAACGTTCGTTCTGCGCCAGTCCCCTGAAGGAGCGTTCTTCTGTCAACATGATATCTTCCGGTTGGGAATCCACAACACCTTGTAAATTGTGTCTTAAGAAGAGGTCGAATATGTGAAAATAAAGAACTGCTTAATTATTGACCATTGCGATTTACGAGTTGTAAATAGTGTCCGCCGCCAAACTCACATCACGGATTGCGTCAATGATTTAAAAATTTTTTAAGTCTTTTTTTTTTAATTTATTCATTATTTTAATTAGTTTTAATTTAGAGAGAATTCAATGATCATGTTCTAGAGGATTTTCTTAATTTCAACAAAAACGTTTGACCCCAAACCCAATGTTTCTGGACAGCATCATTAGCCAACGGTATGCGAATTATACGTTGTTACATGAATTTTGGCTTCGAACTGAAAGGGTGCAAAAACTGTTATTAATTTTCATATTACACTGAACACAAGGGGGATGCAAATAAAAGCTGTTCGTAAGTAAGAGTGAAGGTTAAAATTGGATATGTTTCAAGTAAACTAGCTTCTGAGACGCAGGCCCTTCTAATAACTTTAAACAAAATTACTTTGAACGGCGTCTTATACTAGAGATTTAAGTTATTTTGCACTCGTGATGCTTGAAATAATTTGTATTCGCCATTGACTTCGGCAATTGGAAACCATTTTGGTGTTGAATTAGTAGGTACTGGAACTGGACTACTGTTAGCTTTAACAACACTGACTTGGCGTATGCGTATTTAAGGGTAGTATTCTCGTATTACACATATGCGGCCCACCACCTCCGTGTACACAGGTTTCACAAATAAGGAAACTCCCGTTCGCATTCGCGGATCGGTAACGGCCAACTTTTTTTTTGGAACGGCTTATTCTGCGTACAATCAGGTTTAAATAACAATGAAATCGGGAATTGTAATTGATTCTGCAACATGCTAACAAATCTCACACTTTCCTCTTTGTACTCAAATTGTACTGTCAAACCTTACAAAAAAAAAAGAAATGTTTAACAAAGTTCTGACTTGGCTAGAAAAGTTCTACATAGACTTCTCTTGATGTAGTTATTTAATTTAATAAAAAATAAAATTTAAAGAATGTAGTTTAAATGTAAATAATAATAAGGACCATTACTTTCTTCTCGTACGAAATAAAATAACCAATAAAAATAAAAATTTTGTACAAGGTTTGCTAAAAAATCTGTAAGGATAAAGATTGACATTTCTTTTACCGGTTTGTCGGTACGAAGTCCGGTTCGATACGGGAGGGTAGGTAACCCTGTGAGAGTTCGCATCTCGAGATGGGGTAAGGTTTGTGAGAGGGTAGGGTGAGAAAGAATGCGGGGAAACTGCTTTTACTCTCCTCTGAGCCTTCGTTGGGGCTACTTCACTTCGTTTGTTTGTTGTTTACCTAATTAAAGTCATCACAAGTGACCCCCAGTCCCCCTGTCACTGCCCCCAGTCCACTTCAGCCAGTGGGGACTTGGACGCTCGTAAACTCTGGGACAGAAGTGCATCAGACTTTGGGGTTCAATAGTGCAAGTATTCCCAAAGGGATTCATGTGCCGGATTTGCATACAATACCGTCTAAGGTTTCAGTTTCGGTCCTTAACAACCCTTACCTCGGATTCGGAACGGAACCCTCAAGAAAGTAGGTCAATGATTAGCTTGTTTTGGTGATGGCAATGAAATGACATCCGCACCGTTGTTAATAATACTTAATCGTAAACATAATATGAAACATGTGTGGTCGATTGTTTTGGTTTGGCTTTGGGTACTTTATAGGTATTTTATACGCAAAAAACAACCGTTTTCGAAAAGCAGACATAGCGCAACTAAGAAAAATGGTAGTGTATAACCAAGTCTTACCAGTCCATGCCCTCCTTGGAACCTTTATTCCAAATTCGATTTTCTAGAGGTAGGTAAAAGTTATGGGTTCGAAAATTGAATTAAAAGAAATGACGAGAATTGGGTTCTTCTGGGTAATTTTTCATAAAGCATATTTGAAACAAACGCATGACTTTTACGACAACGGTTAACAACGTTTGGATTGATTATGAACTCATGGTCACAAGCGACAAGCGTTTGCTTGCAAGGCTTCTTCATAATGATAAACATTGCAGAGGACTCAAAGATTAGATAAATTGGTAGAAAATTGATGGAAAACAGCATTGGTCTTGGTCTCTGTCCCAGTAGCTCACTACGTGTGAAAACATCTGAAATTCATTAAAACTCACTTATATTCAACATTTTTTTTTATAACGATTGAGTTTTCATTGGCAAAGTCTTTATGACAGAAAAAGAACTTTTGTTTAGATTTTTTTAAGTCATACCTTCTTGTTTAACAAATCTGTAAAAATGGTAGAGGAAGAGGCACGGATTGCTTACTATTTACTCAGAAACCAAGTAGTCTTCAAGTTAAGCGTTTGAACAATTAGGACCTCATTTATCAATGGATCAGTTAAGCAGAATCTCGAGCATTTTTAACAATTTTGACGTTGACGCATGATCCTATGCTTTATTGAAGAAATACTGACATATGGCCGTGATAGTGGCGGTTGTAACACAAAAGACACTAATCCTTGTAAACCATACTCCTTAATCTATGTTTTTTTTTTTAATTTGGAGTATTCTTCATAATCGTCTGAGCTCTGGTTCATTTTACTCGGGTTTAACAGCTTTAGATAATCAATAATTACCGGAAAGTGGATTGGTTGATAATGGAAAGCTCGTAATTTTTCGATTTGCCAGTTCAGCGCATGTCAAGTTGAAATGCGTTAGTTTGCTTTGGACTGGAAGAAAGGATGTTTACTTACGATTGAACCTCTTAATTTCATAATTTCCCAGTTTCCACTTCCCACCAACTCAATGCATTTCTTCAGTAATTTGCAATTCTTCGAGTGGCTGCGCCGGCAACTCCCAATTCCATTACCCGCACAGTGACAGCCGTTTTCCATAAAATTATGAATTCCATCCTTATGGTATTATTACGATAACTCGTTTCGTGTTAATCCCGCGTACCTCCATAACTTAAGAGTTGTGTATCGTGATTAATTATATTAAGGCCAAAGGATAGCAGAACGAAGCGTCTGTATGGAATGAATGAAGTGAATGCGTGTAGGGTTCGTTGGCCGAAAGATCTTTACCTTGACGCAGAGCGTGAGTGGTTTGTAGTAATTCCATAGCGGCTAACGATACTTTAGTCGTTTACACCTTTCGACCAGGAAAACGAAAAGAAACAGACAGTGACAGTATCCCATTTCAACCTCGCATTATTCTCATCATAATCTAGTATTGAATTTTTTTTTTAATTTTATTCGATTACTTTCAATAGGAAAGTGCGTTTAATTGTCGGTAGTGCTGATGCTGGTTTTCTCGTTGCGCTGAAGCGAGTCCATATTCTGTATTGATACGAGCTTTTGGACATTAGGCATTTCATTGCATTTATTAAACACTGCTAAATGCACGATGAAAAGGAATCGCCTTATGGAATTAGAAATGATCCTAAACTTGTAAAAAGTTCGTCTTCCAATTTCATGATTTCCATGAGCTGGACCTGGACCACACACCAGGATTTCCTTTGTCATTGAAAATTGACAGTGTAAAATTCTGGGCGTCTGATACAGTATTGGAGATTAGAAAAGAAGCTGAATTCATTAATTTCCTTAATTTTCATTCCTCTATCATTTGTTCCCAATTTCTTCCATAGCACTTCCCTGGGCGCTTTCAGGGACTATCCCTTACCTAAAGCCAAGTTCATCTTATCAACATGCACTAAATAGGAAACATCTAATCGGGGCTAAAATTATAACGATTTCATGGTACAACGCTCAACTCTTCAGAACGGCTTCAACAATTTTTTTTGTCCTGCAAATGACTCATAGGGCAGCTAAAATGAATCGTGAATTTGCATGGGGTGAAAGATAAACACCTATAATCGCCTGACCTAAGTCAAAGTACGGACAGATTAATTGCTTTCGCAATTAGGAATTCTACTAACTGGCTCTTAGTGTGCGTTTTGTACTCGCTCCTCAGGTAGTTGACCAAGTAGAGTGCTTCGCTGAGATTCAATTCAGGTATTAATAATTAAATTTATTAGAATTAAAGGACTTTCATTCTAATAAATTTAATTATATATTAATTAAATTTAATTAGTGACTTCACCAATTAAACTAATCATTGAAAATCACATCGCGAATACCAAGCTTAAGTTTTGGTAATATTATAAAAGCAGATGCAGGCTAATGAGCCGGAAGTGACTTGCGAGAGGAATTCGGAAATGCGTGAATGCGTATTTGACCAAATTGATTTGATTCTTGTACTGTGATTTCACCAAGCCTGCGACCAGGGCCGTTAAAACAAGTTTCTAATTGTTAAACTGCAAGCTTTTGCAAAATTACCATGAACCTGCGCAATGGCACTGCGCCAATAGTCACTGTTAAGGTGGAACACTTTAAATTCTGCCACCATGATAAGTAGTGTTCTCGAAACCGCTTTTTACAGCCACTACGGTAGCAGAATATCTAATTATCTCCCAGTCTCCGTGGTCTCAGTCGTTGAAATGTATCATTTTACGTTCACTAGCACGGAACCACAACGGATTCCTCCATGATGGATTCAGTGCCTTTGACCATTTTGTTTTCTTAATTTCAGGATTCCGTAACGGGTTTTTGAAGATTCGTTGAAGGAAGCAGGAGTGGAACAAGGGAAGAAAGGACATCGACGCTCGTGTACCCTCCCACTGACATCATCTCTGCCACTTCCCTCGGACGCACCAAACCTCATCTCGTCAACTGGGAATCTAATTATCTCCTGAGTGCCGGCCCGATTAGGGCTACATTTAGTCAGTCCCCTTCCAGTGCCAGTGCCGGCTTCCAGAGCCTCGGTTCCTATGTTATCAGTGTAAAGTTCTCTAACCACTTCACCCAAAATGTCCCAGAGGGAAGACGCCTTAAAGTTTGAGACTGGACGAATCAAGGCACTTCAAGAAGAACGACTTCACATTCAGAAGAAAACATTTACAAAATGGATGAATTCGTTTCTTGGAAAGGTAAAAGCACTAAGCACACCTTAACCCAATTCCACAGGGTCAATTGTCAATTCAAATCGTTTATATACAAATGTCACCGAATTCAAACAACTTGAGTACAACCATCCCATGCCATATGTATGAAGGCTTGTGCCTTGGAATTGGAATATGAATTCTATTTTCTCATGATGTTAATATTTGACCTTGCTACGACCGTCAATTCAAAGCATTAGATGCATTAGATGACGAACTTAATTAAAATAGGACTGTCGTCGCTTACATTTAGGATGGTAATGGGTGTTTTTTTTTTCTTTAGGTTAAAAGCAGGGAAAAAATTAACGCCATTGTTAATTTACTCTGAATCTGATAAAAACAATGTACCGTGTGGTAATCTGCTGCCTTATTGTATTTCATTTTTCTCAATTTACTATGTCGAATACGGGAAATCTGGACAATAGGACAATGCATTGGGATAATGGGAAATCGTTAGATGCAAAATTTATTTAGCAGATGACCACATGGTGGTGACGGTAGTAGATGTACTATATCCAAAACGAATTATCTGATAACACAACTTTCATTGTTTTGGTGGGGCTATAGTTTTCTCTTTTGAAGATTCGAAGGAGGTGCCCAGCCCATGGGAACAATGAGGGACATTCTGAAACTAATTTCCCAGGGACAGCGTATTTAATCATGTCATAATTGTTTCTGGGTCTACAACAGGAGGAAGTACCTTGCCTGTAGGCCGCTTTACTTAGCCTAACAATATCCAACTTTCATTATTCTCCAATCACAATTAAATAAGTAGGGCAGTGTTAGCACTGTAAATTAATTATAGGTAGAAAACTTGATTTTGGTAAGATTATCTCCCTGCAGTTGCTTGTTACTAGTACAAAATTACTCAAATGAAAAGGGAATGACTAGACTACTTAGTGAAATCGAATTTTGTAAATTGGCAGATGAGATTACTAATAACATTCTTCCAAGGCAGTTTCTACAACAGATAGTAACATGATGTATACGAAGATGATAAGCATTGATTCACTTTCATTTGATCGATGCTCACACCTTCACTAAAGTTGTAAAAGTAAGAGTAAAATGGGATGATGTCATTGGTTCATTTTTACGAAGGACTCATTTACAAAAGAAAAAAAAACTGATTAATTCTGAACCGGCTTGTCCACCACAATTCTCTCTATTGACTTTGCGGGGGTGACGCATACGATTATAAAGTAGAACAGATGAAGGTCACTGCAAGAAAGCTACCCCTGACAAATCTCGGCCAGATTAACAATTTTTTTTAGAACGGACATCCTCTTGTTTGAACATCATTGGTGGGAGTGATGTTTAATTTTGTCAATGTTTATTGAAGAGAGAGAAGGGAGTTAGTGAAGGGTTACTTAAAAGCTGCCTGTCTGTTCCTACTGGGGCCCTTGGCCGGAAACCCTTAATTCTGCTAACACAGGAAGAGAATTCCTAAGATTCATTTCCTGACTCTTGATCAAATAGACCATTTCTTAGATACCATAAACACTTTAGACGGGTATCCTAGTCATCTTTTATGGTGGCTTTCAAGGATATGAATCACGGGAGTTTTTGATGACAAAAAGAATAGGATGAGTTTCTAGATTCTAGAATTCCTGGATGAATCATAAAAGTAAACACGGCGGTGGCAGTGGAGTGAAGTAAGAAGTGGATGAGGAAGATGCGTGGGCGCATGCGTGCGTTTTTGGAAGGACATGTCGTTCTGTTTATTTACGTTTAGTGAATCTCATAATTAATTCAGAATGTCTTTCCAGGTACGAATGGAGGTAGAAGACTTGTTTACGGACCTGGCCGACGGAAAGAAACTGCTGAAGCTCCTGGAAATAATTTCTGGAGAGAAACTAGGGAAGCCAAACAATGGGAAAATGAGAGTTCACAAGATTGAGAATGTTAACAAGAGCTTAGCATTTCTTTTATCGAAAGTAAGGAAACAAGATTAATTATATTGGCATCTTGTAGAAATAGAATATACACGGTTCACGATATTACACGATAGAGTTACATACTGAGAGTAAAAAATGCTGACAGAATTTTTGTTTCCGTAAACGAGACGGAATTGTTGTTTCAGCTCAAGCTTTCTTGCTTAACTTTTTCACTTCCCTTTTGTTATTGGAGCGTAAACTTTTGGGATTGCAGTGCGTTAAGAAAATTGCCTTCATTCGTTACCAATTTGAAAATAATTGGAAGCGAATTAAGCTCTTTCTTTAAGGGCGATGAAGTATGTGATATAAAAAAAAATCATTCGACTCGGCTGACAATTGGGAGTATGACAATGGGAGTGACAAGAATTTTTTTCTTAATTTTTTCCTTCTAAATATAGGTCCGACTCGAGAGCATTGGAGCTGAAGATATCGTTGATGGGAATCCAAGACTCATTCTAGGCCTCTTGTGGACCATTATTCTGCGCTTCCAAATCCAAGAAATTGAAATTGATGTGGTAAGATTATGACAATTTCCGACTAATGTGATATTTAAATTCTGATGAGCTACTACTACCTGTTTAGCACTTACCAAGATGTCTCTTTGCTGTCGTCTTACGCTAATCACCGTCACCAACCAAGTAAAATGTAGATGCGTAATTTCTCCTACTCTGGGGAGAGCCGCAGAGGGGGATTAATGGCGCGAGCAGTTATGCTAAACACCTATTCTTTTTGTGCCTCATTAAGATTTGAGGTAGTTTTGAGGCATTTCGACACTTTCATGACAATTGATATGATAATACCTATGTCAGTAAAAGCCTTGGTTTGGCATAAGTTAATTTTTTTTCGGATCGACACAACGCAGCAGAGTGAAATTGAGCCTTGTAAAAATTCCTTGTAAATAGCCGAAATTTGACATTCCTGTTTGAAATAACGGCCTTCAGATGAACTTGAGGATGAGGATTCTGAAATATTCTAGCGTCCATTGGTCCATTGTTGTTTATGAATTTTCAACTTCAAGATTTCAACGCACGAATTCTATAATTTTATTCGCGAACCTTTTAATCAAAACAAATTAAGCTATCAAATCAACATAATAATTCTCATGTACCAATAAGCATTTCATAACAAAGATTTCCTTGGGGTAGAAATTAATTTTTCTCCTATGTGGCTGACAGTGAACTTGTTTAGCCCTTGTATCAGACATGCACGGATGTTCAAAAATTCCCGAGGTCTGCCCGGGGTGCCAGGTCGGGGTCAATAAGGGGGGTCAAATTATATATAGCTCAATTTAACGGTGATTTTATTTAAACCAATAATTCAGATTCTGAGTGCCC
>VYYI01003426.1:0-11333 GCA_021029175.1 Bilobella aurantiaca
CCAAGTTGGAATTAAAACCAGGGTTTTTGATCTAATTTATCATTAATTGCTTCCCAAGACTTCCTTATGGCCTGGGATGGGGGGCCATAAAAAGGATTCCATTCCGTCCAAGAGTTTCGGAGGTAGGTAGGTAGTCGGGCCCTTATCTTCCTCTTATATATATTTTACTTTGTGATGAAACTTTGTGGTTTCCCCCATTGATTTTGGCCGCGGTGGTAAAGGGTGCTTGGATGGATGTGGGGATGAGAGTGCATAGTAGAATTGCAATTACGCTGCACTCCATATATGCAAACTTCTCAGCACGGGCTAATATAGCAGCAGTGACCACGGGAATGAGGAGCTTAGAGTTTGTCAAGTTTCTCCTGCACTACGGCATAGTAGATTTTCTACGGCACAGCCTTCTGGTGAGTTGAGAGCCTTTTGTTGGGGTTCCAAAAGGTTCCCGAGGTATGCGAGTCACGTTTGCGGAGGGAAAGCTTCCCGTTTTGACGGCGAAGCTCCGCTGTGACGGCAGCGGTGGAAGCATAGGAGCAGTAGCTAGTGCTCGTAGTGGCTACAAGTGCGGTTGTGAAACTTCATTAGTTTGTTAGAACCTTCATTACATTGCTCTCTCCTCCGAGCATGTCTCTCAGCTACTATTAACCCCATCTTATTAGACCCGGAGCCCAGCAGAAGTGTTCACGTGAGACTGGGAAAGTTACATATCTTACCACACACACACACGGCCAGCAGCAGACGTCAGCCAAAGGTCGACGCCGAAGGTGCCATGCGTTCATGACTATGGTCGCACGTGTGCGTATGCATGTATGTGCATGGGTTTCGTTAATTCTCCCCCTTTATGAAGTCTCAAGTCAAGAGGAGTAAGTGAAAGAAATGCTGTAGGCAGAATAGGAGCAATCGTATGTGCATGGCCTGTGTTATACAGAGTCGTAAAGTTGGACACGTAGGAGGCATACAGTGGAGGGAGCAGCTCGTAGATTCTGGATTTTTTACAAGAGCCTCTGTGTATGTGTCCTAGGTAGGAGGAAATCTTGGGTTCTTTATTCCCGTCTAGTCCGCCGTCTGCACTCTCACTTGGATATCTTTGTGACCGAAAGAGTGTGACGGTCACATGCTTCATGGGCTGAAATAAACTTTGACTGCAGTCCATGTGCGCCCTATGTGTGCTTGTGCGAGGGAGTGTGGGTGTCTGGTATCTGCTCACGATTGTGTGTGGATACACACTGAAGCAGTGAGTGTCGGTCCGTCTTAGAGCGAATGTGCACGAGTATGTTTGAATGGGTGCGGATGTTCTGACGTGCGTATTTATGCGTGAGTGTGCGTGTGTTTTCCTTTGTGAAGAAGTGACCGTGGATCCTACCACGTCCGCCTGCAGCAAGGACTCAAGACACTGGACGTGTAGTATAGTGAAAGCGAGAGAAACTAGCAGAAAGAAAACTCGGCGGTGACAGTAGGAAGTGGAGAACTGTGTAATTCTTGTTAGTCTGTAGGAAAACACGGCTTTGTCCTTTTCTAAGTTTGACTTGTTATGATTACGTTAGATGCCCGGCTAGTTGGCTCCGTATTATAACTTCTACTCTCGGCACACTGTAATCTCTTTGCCTTGATCTGATATTTGAAATAAACTTCTTGTGACTGGACTGGGCGCGGAATGAAAGGAGCCACAGAGAGAATGTATAGAGTGAGAGATGCTGCTATTTAGGTGTGGGGAGTGGCCGCGATAATTGGATCAATTTTTATTGTCTTTATCGTAGGGGAGAACGGAGAGAGAGGCAAAGAGGGTGACGTGGGAGGAAAGTGTGATGAGGCGAGGAGTAAAATATGATAAAAGTTTCTCTTATCGCTTCCCTGGCTCCAGTGAACCTCCATTTTAAGTACAAAGGACTAAGGCGCAATGTATTCACACAGCAGCTCTCTTCTGAATCATACTTCGTTACAGCCATGGGCACTGATGTATGTTATGCCATCCCCTGGAGCGGCCAACTTGTCCTTCATCCTATCAGTATCCGCATATCTCGAGAATGGGGAGGAAGTGTTATTGCACGGAAGTCCTTGTGCCATCAGCGGAAGAATCCTCTCTGAATGGAATAAGTACCTATGGAATGCTAAAGCAGTGGGTTACTGGGAGAGAAGAGCTTTGCAACCTAGTTTTGTTTAACTTTTTTCCCATGTTGTAAGAAAAATAATTTAGGATACAAATTATTTGGAGTCGGACGTGAGCTTACACGTGGCACGTACTCATTAGGAAAACCACGCCTAAGCCAGTTATTCATACTTAGGGGGGCTGGGGCATAGTACGAGGAAAAAGCTATGGTACATTGCACTTTCCTACATGTGTGTGCGTACAATCAACTATAACTTGTACTAATGCACGCCAAGAATGAGTATTTTTCTTCTCCGTCCGAGTTTCCGCGGGGTTTTCAATTTCCATGGGAATATCATTATTCCAAATGAAAGGAGTACTGGGAGGATTGTTCCGAGATCTATTTCAGGTAGGTCGATCCCGTCAGTTATTCCTTCGTGATAGCCCGAACTACTGGAAGCGGGATTGGACCGTATGTGGTAGGGGAAGCGGGGTAATAAAAACGCATTTGTCTAGCCGTCGGTTTTAGTCTTGTGTGTGCCTGTGCGTACATTTGACTACACGGTCATGATTGTGTAGACTGAAGTTAAATTTGTGGGAGACCTTATGTAGAGAGGGTTTCAATAAAGCTGCCAAAGAGTCGGATCTGACGTGAAACCCGAGAGGGAAAATGTATACAAAGTGGACGGAATGGAATCCTTTTTATGGCCCCCCATCCCAGGCCATAAGGAAGTCTTGGGAAGCAATTAATGATAAATTAGATCAAAAACCCTGGTTTTAATTCCAACTTGGCCAGGCCATCCTCATCTCCTGGAATAAACCGAGGAATTAAGCTGCATAGCAATCAAGACCGGAGGCTCGCACGCACAACATGAGTCTATCCACCGCAGCGCAGAGTTATGGCAAGCTGATGTCGCGGAGCCAAAACTGAACTTCACGGTACGCAATGTATTATTATAATTCCTTTGCTTTTCCACTTTCCCACGATTCTATCTTAGCTTCAATTTTCCTCCCACTTTATCAGTCGGGATGAGACAGTCCATAGAATATTATTGATTGGGTCCGGGGGCCGTAGGAAACTCTCCAGTCTATCGGGACAGAGGGAGAGAGGATGACGCGTGATCCGATTAACATTACATTGTTTAGCCAGGGCTCATCTCATTAGAGAGAGGAGAGAGAGGACAGATGCTACGTATAACGAGTGTTTTAATAATGGCGGCTATCACGTACTAACATAGCACAATAATTGCATGGTAAGTCGAGTCACCCCAAGTCCAAGTGTACGTATGTATAGAGGGCTCCTCCCGCAATCTTCTCATATGACAGTTGCACTCCCCATAAAATCCTACTGCTCGTCTCCCAATCGTTTTGTTCCCAGCGGCATGTATATATATGTGACTCAAACTTTCCTCCCTCCCGTTCTCATCTCGCTCTCGCCTCTGCCCTCGCCGCTATACTTTCAAGACCATATAATGGAGCCGTGTCAGTGACTCAATCACAGTGTACATCAATGGACCATGTGAATGAAAGCCACTATTATGGTGAAGCCCATTAACAAAGCCATGTGGGAGTAACTTGTGTGAGGCGTCCGCTGCTGTGGAGGAGTAGTATGTGACTAACTCCCGCTTTCCCGGGGTGTATGCACGCACAACGGCTGGAGTACAGAAGGAGTCATGTGCATTTAACTCCACTTATGCTCTGGCACACTTGCCATGTTGACGCGTATGACCTTTCCAAACGAGGCCAATTCAGTTCCAGCCTCGTCCCACGCTAATGACAAGAACTCAAGCAGTGTATAGTGCACTAGTAACGCACTTGATGGCAATTAAATGCCGGACAATCCAGTTCCAATCAGTAAGGTTGTCATCAGAAGTGTCGTGTGCCATCAAGTGCTGTTCAGTGGCCATCGTAAACAATCCGGCGTGGTCTCCTGCCTCAATTGAAGGATTAACAGTGGCATTACCTGGAATAAAAAAATGGGATATTAATGTGGTTTTCTAACTTACACAAATACTGCAATAGTTTATATATAAATCAATATATTGGCCGAATTGTGACATAATTTTGGACTGTGAACCATAGGAAAAGGTGCAGTTTACTCAAACATCCCAAACTATCCCTGGATACCGCTACGGTGTTGATATATGATGGCAATTCAACCGATCATTCCACTGGAGCCAATACCATTACATACCACATGGATACCAGGGAGAGAACCAACAACCCAAAATAGACAAGATTTACGCGGAAGAAGTCTGGAGACATTCCCCGCCAATTATGTCACCTTGACTAAGTCAAAGTGGTGTGGAAAAACCTAGGATATCCAGTCACTCATCTGATTAATTTTCTTCGTTTCCGCGGAAGGGGAATGGACTGGGAAAATTCATGAAGAATTGAGACTAACGACTATGGGACTTGTATGAGCGCCCTCTCTATCCCTCACGCTGCGTGCGTCTGCACCACTGCACCAACAAGTATTCCCTTATCCCTTTGAACTCATTCCGACTTTCATCAAAAGTTTATCTTAGAGAAGAATGCGATGTGAGATTTTGCTGATATTTTCCCTTCGCACTCTATTTCTCTCTCGTTCGTCTCATTTAGCTTCCTCCCTGCTTTTCCCATTCCTTTCCCTCCACCGACTCCTACAGACTTATTTGCCGAGGTGGAAAACACGAAGTGAGGGCTATGTTCTCCTCATTCCTTGAAGACCAGAGAAATTTGCAACCTTCTCATTCTTTTCCCCGTTTAGACTTTTCCTGTCGTGTTCGCTCGCCCGTTTCCTTCTCTCGGTGAACCCGTCCTGCGAACAGTAGTAGTACAGCATTCACTCTGATCTATGCTTTGTTAACCTATCCGTTTCCGTTAACTTCTTGCCGCAAGACTTGAGGAGAAGAAAAAGATAGTGATAGTGAGAGAGAAAGAGCGGGATGGATAGGGAAAAAATAGAGTTGGACAAAAGTTGTGGACGAGTGTAACAACTCCATGACTCCCGTTTCTACTTACTGTAGCTGGAACGCCGAACCTTAACGTCTGTATTATGTCTGTCTCCCCTACTTTGAGGAAAACTTGTACATGCGAATCTCACTCACGGTTACAACCACCTACACAGTGAAAGGTGCCGAGCAACTTTTCCTGTGGCGGACCAGGCGGGAGAAAGAACTTCTGCATGATACTGTTCCGAGAGAAGGGTAACAAGCCGTGAATTTCCTCTTAATTAGAACATCGAAAAAGACTTCAACACTTCCAGAATCCTAATAGGGGAGATTTGAGTGGGAACAGTTACTTCATTTCATCTCCAGCGGAGAAACCTGTCCAATCATGAGGTCCACATGAGAATGGACAGGAAAGAGTTTCAACCGGGCCCATGACCATGTCCCAAAAAAGCAGAGACGCACCACACACCTCTATCATCCAGCGAGTAATTTACCAAGTCATCCGCCATGACTGGTATTATTACGAAGGAATCCAATCCCTCCTTCATAAACTGTGGTGGAAATATGGGACGCCCTCCTGAATCCCATTTTTCCCCTAAAAAATCCAGAATAGCAACTCAGTCAGACTGAGAGTTGATCCTCTGAAAGATGAAACCCACCTCCACCCCCATAACATTCTGCCATCTTGCAAAATCCATTCCATAAGCTATAAATTATTAGAAAAAAGGGGATTTCTCCGAATAATTAGGATTTTCCTACTTATTATACCTGGATGAATGGGAAATGTGTGGAGTGGAAAGCCCGCGGACGGTAGGCAAAAGAGTCGTAAAGGAAGGAGAAAAAAGTTTGAAATCTCATTAAAGTGATTTATAATCAGAAGCGTAAAAAGTCTGGTGGGAGAGGGTGAGACTGGTGAGAGAAATATGCTTTCATATGTGAGTGAAAAGGGACGATGAGGATGTCGGATGTGAAGGAAGGACGCGGAAGAAGGCTCGGGAAACTTTATACTCGCCCCGTCGTCTCCCCCGCCTCTCTGAAAGTCACCAAAATTTGAATTGGACTTGGAGGGAAACGAGAGAGAGAGAGAGGGGGGTAATAAAACATGGTATGTAACCCGACGAATGTGACCGATTGTGGGAGCATACAGATATATACGCACACACACATACACACCCCGCTACGCCTCGGTATGTCTCCGTCTCCGTTGGAGTGATGAGCGGGAGGGTACGACCACTACTACGTGAGAATGTCCTAAACTTTCGCCTACCTTATAGTACACTACAGTATTACACTCTACCTTCCACATTATTGCCACCACTACTTAAAGTAATATGACTGGTACTCAAGTTTAGCGGAACGTAGTAGATCTTCAGCGGAGCAAAACTAACGGTGAAACCTTTACCAACATAGATTTGACGGAATTTGAGTCTTAGTGCTCAACTGTGGTGGAACGTGCACACATGCGGTAGATTCTTCCTCTCACTACATGCATAAAGGGACACCAGCCCCCGGACAGGATCCATATTATTGCTGTTGAAAAGCGGAAAGAAAGAAATCCAGTGGAATGAAATAGTTGGAACGGTCCATGTATGTGTCAGTGTGTGTGTGGCGGCGGTATGATGCCGACCGCCGTGCTTCTGTGTTCCGAGAAATACCGTCCGAGTTCAACTTCTGACGACCAGGAGAGAGAGCTTTGGTTGACGACTAGGCGAAGAAGGACGGTTACATGCGGAACTAAAGTGATGTCATTGAGAGGAGAAATTATTACCAGGTTGGTTGTCACCATAAAAAAGAAAAAAGATTTATGGATTTAATATATTCGCTTATGTTTCACTTCATCCACTGTACTATTCTCCTGCCACCGCGGGAGAGGCTAAGCACTACTAAAGTGGTACACATACTCAAATGTCCATGCAAACACACATCCCTATACTACTATTATACTCGGAGTCATCCGCCTGTCACCCACTCTCACCCGTTTCCCTGCGCCATAGTACGGTAATATATGTACAACCGTGGGACGGCTACGTACACCGGTGTGTATATGACGAAAAAACCGATGCAACGTGTTGAAAAGTTTAAGGACTAACTTAAACAAGCTCATAGTCACCCCTTTTTTTCCTCTTTTTTTTTATTCCAAATCAAATTCCTCATCCACTCTGACTCACATCTCATATCTTCCTCTCTTGTCATGTTCTATATGCCACGAAAAAATTTGTTTCCCGCCCGCCTCCTTTTCACCTCCCGCAAGTTTTTATGTACCTATGAATCCTCCTTAGAACGTCAAAAAGTGAAAAATACAAGGGAGTAGAGCTCACAGAGGAAGTTTGTGAGGAATATTCGTATTGAACGCAGTACCATAGCGAGCATTATTGGACAACCAGGAAATTTACACATCCTCCTTGGAAATGAGTAAAAAAAACTCCACTGCACTAGTTTCTTCCTCATACCCTTTCTCCTTCAGCCTCCCGGTCCGCCTTCCTTCTCATCCCCTGTCCGAAACTCTACAGAGGAGGCGGAAAGTACAGAAGGCCATAAAGTTGAAAACAAAAAGTCGGATCGGAATTTTCTAGACGTTGGAAAAAATACGGGACCAAGTTGGAAGTTGTACGGCTTGTTCCAACTCATAGAAATCTAACTTGTGTTCCACTAGATTGATCCTCCCACCCATTCCTCGGTGGGGGAACCGCCGGGTTCCTCAGTGCATTACCGTCGCAGCCTTTACTAGCGACGGAGGAGGAAATATAGGGAAATGACAAAATTCGCCTAGTACACTCGCCCCCGTATACTACTACTATAACGACTAGTACTGGTGAATCATGATGGAACAAAAGCTAATCGTATCAGTGGAAAACAAACGTCTCATAATGCTCGTACGTGCTGGGAAGCGTCTTTTAAATGCCTCCGCTCCGAGGGACCCGAACTCCTCACATTGCATACATAAGCGGCGTCAAGTGGGAGCTTACACGGCTCTGTCTCGCTCACTTTCTATCCACGGTTATGACCAGCTCGGATTTCCCCATCCGACTAGTGCTGTCCCGCCGTTTAACCCGTACGTGTCTACTTTTCTCCTCCACAGTAGAAGCATTCAGGTTGTCCTACATAAACTCTCCTCTGTGCTTCTGTCGTCCACGCGGCGTATTCTACTCAAATTTACGTCCGTTTTCTTCTCGTCTGAAGAAAGAGACTGCACAACCAGCAGAAGGAGTGTGCCGTAAGGGGCACCCACGCATCCATTCCAGTCCCCGTGACGTCCCCCGTGCACGGAGACAGTTCTGCGGGGATTCGCCTCACACACAGGGAAAATAAAGAGTGAGCGAAAGACGGCTCAAGCCGTAGTGTAGTAAGGGGAAAGAGTGATGGGGAAGACAATATCATTACGAGGGTCTCATTGTTTCACGTACGGATTCCAGCAGCGCTCCTAATGACACACTATTCGACAGATGTACACTTTCTCAGAACCAACAACAACATCAACAAGAGGAACAACACAAGAGTCCGGGAACAACACACATTGGGATACATATGCATGACATGGGAGACCACTAGAGAAGAGTCTCTGTACTCTATTCTCTCCGAGATTTCCCTCCCAGTCCCTCCAAAAACCAGAGTGGACATGTGAGGCTAGTGGTACTACACCTACTGGTGGTGGTGGTGGTAGGCTCTCTGGTTGCACTTAGACCTTAAGCCTTCCTGTCCAACACATCCGTATAAGCCGCCGAATGTTCTCCAACTCCAGGAGAGTATTAGCCCAAACATTCCTCCCATACGTTTTGGAAAACTTCCCAGGGCATCCACATCGTCCGTTGTTGTTGTCGCCGCCGCCGTTACTGTTCCCGCCGGCTTACTACACCACACAGTATAGTGTCGGATGACATGGGAAAGCACATGCACGTACACACACATACACACGCTCTCCCTCCCCCTTCCAGTGCTTGCTCACCCACTTAAAAGCTTGGCTTCGTCCTACCACTTTACTTCACTTTGCTTCCCTATCTACCATGTCCAGTCTCACACAAAGCGGGGAAGTCCAGAGTGCACACATAAGCGTGCGCCCACATAAACATGTGCGAACCCCGGACAGAATCTAGAGTTACGTTGAATGGATACTACAGTATAGACTACTCAACGATTCCTCCCTGTGTGACTTCCCTATCGCGGAAAAATCTCTTGTATTTTATCTGTCCGTCCCCGTCCACTTATTGCTTTGTTTGCATGGACAGCGGCCAGTCTTTGCGTGTGTTTTTACTGCCACGGCGTCGTTCGAGTGGTGCGGAGGAAGATGCTATAGCTTCCAAAATCTCTCTCTTCTTCCTGACATTCCTGTCGATTCTGTCCCATTTCCCAGCGCACAAATTGAACTGGTTCAACCTTGCAACTCTTGCTACCAGAGTTAAGTCATGCAGTAGGATAGACGTCGTCTTCACAGGAAAGACTGACCATGCTCTTATCATCACGATCATTACAAAATGAGTGATCGAGATATAAATTAGCGGAAAATAGGTATATATTCGTGGCTGTAGAGTGAATGCATGTGATGGGGAACGGAAGTTGTATTATTATATCAGTCCAGAATTCTTTCAGTGCATGCCCGGTCAACTCGATTATTTGAGAGGGGAACACTAGTAGGGCGTGGGAGTTTCCGAATGAGGAACCACAATACTTAGTTTTTATGGCACATTTCGCATTTTCCCGGGTAATCAATTTGCCAATTGTAATGGAAATGATCCATGCCTGGATTACCTTTTTAAGGATCAAATGGGAGATGGAGGGACAGAATGGATTTAGGGGGTAACGTATAGAGAATAGTACATTTTCGCCCCTGCACTTCTGCCATTACCGCTCAGAGGGCAGAGCATTTATTTTGGTTGACAAAGAATCCCCGGGTGTGGGGACGGTGGTAGTGGAGGTAAGAAGAGATGTAGTATGCAGGGCACTGAATGATGTGAAGGTGTTCAATTTATGACCGAGTCGTAAAAAAGGGAGGATAGAGAGAGTGGGCTCCCTCGGCTCCTGAGCGATGTGAGTGTGTGTACGGAGGAAATAATCCGAAATATTTATCTTGAGCCGGGTTAAATGTGTTTCCCCCGGGAAAAATTACTACAATTCCTCCCGTTTGTCTCCTTATTGAAAGAGGAAGGGTGAAAATCCTATTGACGCACACACATATACACTCATTGCACCATACACGCTGGTGGGGTCGACCAAATCTATCCACACACGCATACACACATTTATACACATACTGTCCACATTTCCTCCCGCTCCGGTCCCAAATCAGGAATTTCCCGGACAAAAGAAACAATCAGCGACTCTATATACCATGAAAATAGTCTTCTTCCCAACGACTTGTCAAACTTGTCTCGTACCACCAACAACCCATTCCACTTACACACACTCACACATACAGATACAGACTCACACAGATCGTAGCACCGGTATTGCTCCCTAAAAACCCTTTTACCCCCTCACGGATCAATTTTATGCCCGAAAACTTTTATTTTAACCAAAAAAGAAAGAAAAGGCATAAAAAAGGAGCCTGATCCGTAAGCGGCTCCCCTCTCCTCCTTAGATCTCTAAAGTGTGCTCCGCTAACGCCGCATCTCTCTCTCTCTCTCTCTCCAAGTTCTCCACTCCTCGCCCTCACTTTTTTCCCTGTCCAATAATCATAATTTTGAACAAACTTTCTACCCAAAGAGACACAGAGCAGAAAAAAGTCTACTCACCGGTCGGACTCACAATAGAAAAAAGAATCCAAAGGTCCAGTCTATGCTCCTCATATGCAGGACAATAATCATAATACTGCCAGCGGATAACTTAGCACTTACGAGGTTGGCTCCTCCAGCTATTCCAGTGACACGAGTGTGTAGAGTAAGGGTGTATGGGGAAAATTATGTGTAGCGGAAGCGATGAAGCGAAATTGATAGGGAGCATGGGAAGCCCGAACCCATCATCTCCGATTTTCTACGGTATTGTGCGCATATCTGCATGGAAATCAGAGAGCAGTAATACATGTGCGGCTGAGAGCTGGGAAGACCGCCGCCTTCAAGGATGTGGTCGTATGTATTATGTATGTACGACCATCGGGAACAAGAGTCGGAAGAGTCATCCGGATGGAGGCTACATAATCGGACACCGAAATGGACGCACATACACACACACGCACTACAATGCATACGTATACCGACCAAAAAGAAATGATTAATTGCAGGGTGATGCTGTCACCGCATATCCTAGTATCTTACCCTTGTGCGCCGCAATCCTATTCATATAAACTCGAACAAATTATGACGGCGTTCCACACACACACACACACA
>VYYI01003427.1:0-12223 GCA_021029175.1 Bilobella aurantiaca
AAAAAAAATAGTCTTCTAATTACCATCTCCCTAATTGTAAGTGTTTATTTAAAAAAAATGCCTCTCTTGTCGTTGTTTGCTCCTAAGTTAATACCCAAAAACTTTTGATGTAGACACGCACTTAACTCTAATTAACTTCAATTTGTAGAAGAGTAATAATGATCGCTAATACTTAAGTGCCGCCAAAGTTCTGGATCCATTAGTGTGCCTTACGTAGTGGATCCGATTTTGCAAGTGTAACTTACCCACTAGAGAATTGTAAAACGTAACTAATTACCGCAGCGAAATCGAGTTAATATGAAAATGTTGTACTTAATTTTCTTACTCACTTATCATGTTTGTCAATCATCTCCAGAAGTGCTTTACTTAAATAATTTACTGTGGTTAGATATTACAAGCGAAAAACGTAATGTTAGCCTTTAATCTTTTTAGTGCCTTTAACTGCAATAATTAGTAATATTAGTTAGTTAATCCTAATTTACTTAGGAAAACCTCTCTTCTCCCCAAAGTAATCTCGCCAGATCAAGATCAACAATATAGAAATGTATGTGCCTTATACTTTTAGTCAAAATAATTACGGAGTCTTGTAACAACAAGATTAAGAGGGATTTGAATTCGATGATGAGCATGATTACATACAATTCAATTTTATTTTACTTTAATTATCCTCTATCTAATCATTTAATTGCGGAAATGATTAGTAAAAAGTAGGTTATACTAGATTTTAAATTGTTATTTCCTCTTGTGTAGTTACTCTTACTCCACCGTGGGAGACCTTCACTCTTTTGTGTATAAAAAATGTGTGTAAGCCTTGTGAATCGTGAATCTCATCAGTCGAATCTCTCTGAATACTAGAAAAAATATGCTGTTGATGGTAATACTGCGTAAACAATCATGCAAAAAAAAGTCAGTCAGCAGCCAAGTTTTAGTTAGTAGACAAGTAGGCGTTTTCCCCTGTACACTAATCCCCATGTGCTGAAAATTGGACAATTAGTTAAGTACTCGTTTTTACTTGCAAAGAGGTCATCTCCTCTTTCGACGTCACCTCAAGAGTAAAGCTTACAATGAAACATCCTTGTCGTGAGTGCAATAAATAATGTGAATCGTTTACGTCAGCGTTGTCAGCCTTCCCAGCGACTTCTGCGATGAATCTCGTCGCAAATTTACAATTACAATTAGTCTTCCGTAATTTGCTAAATCACCTCTCCCCAAGCACATCCGTCTCCAGCAGGAAGCTTGTGTCATCATATTTAAACAACTGTTGGCAGAGCGTGCTTTCAGGATTTAGTATACACACGGGAGAGGTGCGGTGGGTTCAATCATTCGAAAGTGTGTCACGTCAGTTGGGACATTCCCAGTCTGGTAGTCATTGGCGAAGGTGTTAAGTGGGCTCAATAGGACGTAAACACTTAGCGTCGTGACACGAGTATAAGTACACCGAAAGGACCGTGGCGTCCCTTGTACTGTGAGAGCACTGCGCCGTGGTGGCTCTCTTGGAAGTAAAGTTACAAGTGGTTCCTGGAATTTCCCAAGCTTTCCCCAGTGTGTTTCCTCCAAAGCAAACAGTGGAGAAAGGAGAGAAAGCATTGGGCTAAGATTTTCACAAGGAAGGGTTTTGTTCGTGAGACTGGCCGTGACGAGGAAGGGTGCTAAGCCTTTCTCTGCCTTGTTGCTCCACCGTGCCTGGATTTAGCCATTTTGTCGCACCGTGGAAGTTCTACCTTTCTCCACCACTTTACTCTCCTCGATCCAACCAAAGCTCGTCACTCAATAGTCGTTGAAATTAAAATTTGGGCCCTGCTACGCCCTGTCCCTCGAGCATATCCACGCTCTTCGATAGGCCTTACCTGCAGGCGGGTGGATTGGTGGAAGTGCATTAGGCGAAAGGACTAAAAGCCATATCCAACTTCAGCAGTAGAATCCTTGGAGAAAGTTGAATTCACGTACTTTCTCCCAAAAGTCTATTTAGAGGAAGGAGAAAGTATAAAAGGACGGAGAAAGTGGAGCAATGAGCAAAGTTGAGAACTGGATTGGGTCTGGACATGGAGGCCTTGGCCAGGGGCAGAGGGCTCTCTAGAGGTCCCCCACTTAAGAGCCCGGGTCAAAGTGCATCTTACCATAGAATTTAAGACTTAAGCCTTGTGTACTTACGCCACTTACGATGTCGAGTGATGAGGGTAATTTGGAGGAGGAGGGAAGCGGAGATCCAGCTGATCCCGATGACCTCCAGCCCACGGACAGTATCCCTCGGGAATTTATCAAAAATATACTGCTCTCGGACAAGATTCTGAACAAGAGGACGTACTCGGTGGAGCAGTCATGCAAGAGCAGCAGTAGTGGGAGCAGTGGCGGGAGCGGTGGGGCTCGGGAGCCACCAGCTCGATCCATCAAGCGCACTTCCGCTCCCATCTTTAATCGCCACAATTCCTTCGGCTATGTGCCTATGAAACCGCGACGAAGTCTCCCGGTAAACAGCGGGATGCTCAACCCGCCGAGCCTCATCACCTCCAGCGCCTCAGCCCTCCAGTCCAAAGGGTAAACGTTTTGAATTGTTTTTTTTGTAAGGCAATGACCACCCTTTTTGGTGGAGCCAATGAGGAACCCCGCATGTCCCAATATTTGTGACGGGGCGGGCCGTGTCAAAATGTGTCACCTCGCAAATTAACAGGAAGGAAATGTCAACCCTCCAAATTCTGAAAACCGTCAGCATGACATCGTCCCCATGCCCCATCTCAATCTGTCATGTTTTCTGACACGCAATTGTGACTCAGTCATTTTTAGACAAGAGCCACGAAAAAAAGTGGGTCAATTGTTCCCTGTCCTTGTCACCCGAGATCGCTTTTTTAAATTGACTTAATTTGAAGAACCCTTGCCTTGGAGGAAAAGCGTCCCATGGGATTCGCTCCTCCTCTTTTGATTGGCTCCTCCTCCCAAGCCATGCTAGGCTCCGCCCCCAAATATCCCAGATTGTTGATCTGGATTCTTGGCTCAAGACCTCGATCTCGTGACTTGCCACCAAGTGTCTTTTCTAATCATCCAAAAAACTTTCTCTGAAATGAATTTAAGTGATGTAAGTCCCTCTTTGGATGATTGCCTCTCCCCCAAGTGATGTCCCAAGGAGTCTATTTCTGTCCCCAGTCCGGGTTCCTTTATCGCTGGTGATCGCTGTAAGCGCTTCTTAAGCGCGTCGCTCTTGTAATTTGGCATCTTTTTCTGTTCTAGGGCCGAGGGATTACAAGTCTCATCACACCCACAGCAATATGTACGACGTGAATCATTTTTATATCGCCATGACGAGGACTACAACGATGTGGAGTGGAGTAGTGGGTAAGGGCCACCGAAAGGACTTTCTTCCTCTTTCCCCCAATTTCTATTTAGGGAATTTTCTCCTAGGGATTCCTCGGCAGGAATCGGATCTCCCTTATAATAGCTCCAAGAAGAGGTTCGAGGAGGCTATAGAACCTCATAAAAAGTTCCACCTCGAGCGCTCCTCGAACTGCTAGTTTTTTTAGATCGTAGGATTGCGTTCTTCGTTCCTTATAGACTCCCCAGCACAGCGATCAGTTGTGGCGCTGCTGCTAGGAGCAAGTCTAGTATTTGCCTGACTAGGGAGTCCTAGAGATGAGAAAGACGTCAATAGAGGAGGAAAAGGGTAAAAGTGGATCTCTAGAGCTAGAAGTACACGGCGAAGGCCCCACGGTTCGTGTAGGGGAAAAGTTCTTGGTTGGTGGTAGTAGGGGATTTTGAGGAGCTAGCAGCCCTAGCAGCAGCGATTTGACTCAAAAAAGTGTGCAGCAGAGCGTCCAACTGGAATTTCCTACCTCCAGTTCATTTGATCACTTCAGAAAAAGTGAAAGCTCCGTACTCAAGACGAGCTCCAGGACTTTCTCCAGCGAAAAGCTTTCTCCAGCAGTAGCGAGCAAGGAAAGGAGAGGAGCTTCTTAATGTGTGCTAAGGGATAACTTGGCAATTAGGGGCAGGGTAAAATGCAGAGCAGTGGTGGGAGCAGTGGTGGCGGAAGTCCCTTTGCGCTCAAGTTCCCACGGACGCTGAGCACTTCAGTTCTAAGGATCAAAAGCTCTCGTAACAATACCTTTTGGAATCGACTCCTTATTGAGGATCTGTAAGGAACTCTTAAGTTGAAAATGGGGCAGGAAGCGGCGGTTGGGAGCCCTTTGTAGGAAATTGAGTTTTCCGTAACGGGGTTAGGTTAAGGGGGACAAAGGGCCCTTCCGCCGCCGCGGTGAGCCCCTCAGATAGGATGATAGGAAGAGTTATCAAAGTGAAAGTAGATGGAAAGGGAGACGGAGGGAATTAGAAAGTTTCGCTAAGCTACTTTTCCCTTTGTAGGCAGAGCGAGAAGGGCATTATGTCCTTATGTCAATTCCCTTAAGACCTTAACTGGAGCTTTAAAGAACAAATAGGAGTGAAGGCGGAAAGGGCTGTTTTAGATTGAAGAAGAATCTAATGGATAACTGCCGCCGCGGCGGTCCTTAGTTGGAGTGGAACGGTGGGAACCGAGGCTTTTGTTTTGATTAATTTTGATTTCCAGGCCTGGAAATGCTGGAGGAATATCCCAGGATCCCGATCAGCAGCAGCAACAACAACTGGTTGTAACGCCCTTCGCACAGATTCTTAACAGCCTCAAAAATATACGGCACAACTACTGCGTCATTACTAACTTGGATGCTGGAAGTGAGGGGAAGAGGTAAATCAAGCAACTTTTTTCAATTCAGTTCACAAATTTGCATCAAGGTCACAAGATTCGTCCAAAGGGTTAAAAAAGTAAAGTAAAATCGTAAAATCGGGTAAAAAACAACAAATCAAGTGAAGCTTTGTGTCATACGTAATTTTAGCTTACATTAAAAGTAGAATTTTACTCCAATGAAGCATTACGACATTTACTATGAAAGTGAACAAAGATAAAGTTCATATTAAAATTGTGGAATAATCAATATAATAATACAACAAAAACATAAAAGAAAACAAGTATAAACAGATAAAATCGTTTTTGGATTAAAAATTTTTTTTTATAAGTTTGTCTAGTTTTGAACTTAAGAATTTTAAGCGTGACCTTACATTACATTCTTAAATTATTAGGGATTGATCACAGAGTTCGTTACGCAGAGGTACAAAATTGTTACACGGAAAAAAATGCTTCAGCAGTTGCGTTGCGTCTTTGTAACACTCATTTTACGATGCTGGGGAGGGGAGGGGTTACCTCGAAAACGTGTTTTTTTTTCTGGAAGCTTTACTATGGCCGCATCGCCTTCCAAATATGGTTTAACTGAGTGCCTAATTGTAATGATAATTAATGAGGGTTGTGACGATGATGGATTTGACAGATCGCGACGCTGCAGCAGCAGTACTCCATCCACCTCCACGTCCTGCTCCAATGCAGCTCAGCCGCTGCCGCCACCTCTCCAGCAGGCTCCACCAGAACCCACGCCGAATCCACCAACTACGAAACCTGCTGGAGAGCCTCCTGGCATCGTTCAGGAGACCTTGGACGAGGTAATTGATTTTACAAAAAAAAATACTGCCACTTTTTACTTGAACAAAAAATAAAGAACTAGCAAATCCGTCCAGTAAACCCTGAAACGAACCTAACCCCATTCGCCCTCAATCTTCGCCTTTACCACCGCTTCACTGCGGATTTTTTCCACTTTTCAAAAGCACTTTTCACGATACTTCACTTTTGTTCACTTTTTATTTTGAGCCACCACCTCCACGCGATTTCACAATTTTTGATTACCTACAACTTTGTTTCGTTTCGTTCTGTAACAGCTCGACTGGGTCATGGAACAGCTAGAGAATCTCCACATAACGAAAAGCATCAGTGATATGACTACGAGCAAGGTAAAAACCTCTCCAATTTTGACAAATTTTGCCTCTCTTTGATTTAATATTATGACATTTTCATGTCAGATTTAGATTATTTCAATGATTAATTTAGAAATTTCGATGTACAATAGTAGAATTGAGAAAGTTAGATTACATAGTTAGATGCACAATTTAGAAATTTCGATGTATAATTGAGAAATTTAGACTATTTCGATGCACAATTTAGAAATTTCGATGTACGATTTTGAAATTTCGAAGCAAAATATTTGCTCCACTTCTAATGATGTTTGCTCTTCATTAACCTTTCTTAGTTCAAGAAAATGCTTAACAAGGAACTGAGTCAGTTCTCCGAGTCCTCTAAATCTGGAAACTTAATCAGCAATTACCTCCTGAGTACTTATATTGGTAAGGCAGCCTCAGAGAATAACATCAAAGGCTTTTGAAGGGCCCTTAAGTCGTCAGGCATGCAAAAGGAAAAAAAAATGTAAAAAAAAAAAGGGCCCGTGCCTTGACTTTTGATCATTGATGCTGAATCATTTTGAATGTCCCAAAGATAAGCAGTTGCCTGAGCTAAACTTCCTTACAAATAATATGGACATGAAGCTGCCGTTCATCGAAGGGACGCCCACGGGGTCCAACGCCACGGAGCAGCCCTTCGGCATACCCTTGGAGGACGGAAGTCTTCAGGAAGTGACCTCCCTACTCGAAACAAATAATTGGAATCTCAACGTTTTCCAAATGAGCTCTCTCTGCAACTTTAAGCCTCTTACTTGCTTAGGCTACCATATATTTAAGGTACACAAAATTAGATGGATTACTTGCTAATTGGATTGGACTTGAGGATGGAGTGCTAAACTTTGCATATTTTTGGTGGGGAAAGTGCAACCTTACATTCTAACCAAAACCCTAACTGATGGAGTAGACTGTTTGAGGGTAGTTTTGCGTTATGTGCTACAATTGAAATTAGTATTTTTTTCATTACTCCTCTACACAACGCCCAACTACTCTCTCAGCATTTTCTCCTTCCTTTAGATTGACAGTGTGGATTGCCTTAGAAGTAGAGTGTAGGGTTGTCATTTCCAATAGAAAATTATGCAAAGTGTATCCAACTCGCTAATTGCTTTCGATTTGTCAGGTGTGCTAATTGCTCCATTTTTTCTACTTTCTCCACTTTTTTAGAGTCGCAACTTCTTCAAAACTTTTAATATCCCACACGCAACGCTCGTCAACTATTTATTAAACTTAGAATCCAATTATCATACCTCAGTACCATATCACAATAATCTTCATGCCATGGACGTCCTCAACTCCACCAACATTCTACTCAATTTGGAAAGTTTTAGTGAAGTTTTTAGTCAACTCGAAATACTGGCGACCCTCTTTGGAGCCATGATCCACGATGTGGATCACCCCGGCGTCACCAATCAATTCCTCATCAACTCGGGTAAGGCTCCACGCTCAAAATATGAGGGACGATTGATTATTGGTGAAAAAACAACCTAAACCCAAATGTAAAGGCCTGCATCCAAACCTTAAGGCCTAAACCTAAACGCAGAGAAAATGGAAAGGGGGCCTAAATTCAAAGAAATCAAAAGAGGAGCCTTTGGGGAAAGGATAGTTTGGGGGAGTGAAAGTTGGAGAAAGTTTTTGGCTGATGATGATTTTTGTTACTTTTCAGACTCCAGCTTAGCACTTCTGTACAACGACGAATCAGTATTAGAAAATCATCATCTTTCAATCGGTTTCAAACTGTTACAGACTCCGGGCTGTGACATTTTGTCATCGCTTACGAGATTGCAGCGACAGACCATGCGCAAACTGGTCATTGACATTGTCCTCGCGACGGACATGTCCAAGCACATGATTCTGCTCTCGAACCTAAAGACAATGGTCGAAACCAAAACCATTACGAACGGAATCTTGTGTTTCGATGACTACCAGGAGAGGATTCAGGTACGCTAAAAAAAAAATTGACTTTGCGTTTAACGAAGGGATATATGCCAGATTCGGGTTTAAGGTTACTAACCTAATTCGGGCTATTAACCTAATTTTGGTTTTGATAGGTCCTTCAAACCTTGGTTCACTGTGCCGATCTGAGTAACCCAACGAAGGAGCTCGAGCTATATAAATTATGGGTAGAAATGGTGATGAAGGAGTTTTACTTACAAGGGGACCGCGAGCGTGACCTCGGCCTCGACGTCTCCCCGATGTGTGATCGCAATAATTCTTCTATCGAAAAGACACAGGTGACATTTTTGAGATTGACCTTTGTAGGAAATGCCGACTGACCTTTGACCTTCAGGGCCAATTGGAGTTGACCTTTAGACATGATTTTGGGTGGGTTTTTGAGTCAATTTGTCTTGATTACAGGTGGGCTTCATCGACTATATTTGTCATCCGCTCTGGGAAACCTGGAACGAACTAGTCCAGCATCCCCTCACCTGTGAAATCCTGGACATTTTGGAAATCAATCGAGAGTACTACAGCAACCTCATCACGCCCTCCCCACCCAGTAACACCATCCAGTTCAAATTGACTTTAGACGAAGAGGATGACGAGCCTATTTCCCCGCCCCCAACAAAAGACAACCCCGAATAGTTCTTAGACAAAGTCGCCTCCAGGGCCCCGAAATCTTAACTTCTCTTTTTTTTCTAAATCAAGGCCCAACCCAAGTGCTCCCAATTTTTAGCAGAGATTTTAAAAAATAAGGACAAAAGTCTGAAAATTGATCTGAAAAGAAAGAAGCGACATGGCTGGAACCTGGAAATAAATGCTGCGGAAATGCACAGACTTAAAATGCAAATGAAATCAAGGCAATCGCTTCAGCGATTTTAACGGTGGGTACTAAACGCGTTCCCACAAAAATATTTTTCTACCTCATCGCCCACGGCCGCTCGATTTCCAGGACCCAGGATCGTTTCTCCAGCATTTTCTCGCTGGAGAATTTCCATTATTACTTTTTTGGGTTAAATTATTCAAATTTCGATTTGATAAAAGGAAAAATTGAGCTGGAGAATTTAGGTCAGAGTTTCATTGAAGTGGAAGGGAAACTTTGAGGTTTAGATTTTGGATGAGCGAGATTGGAGAAAGTGAAAGGTGAAAGCAGCCAAGTGGGAACCAATTTCCAGTTTCATTTCCTTTTGCAGCTTTCTCTCCTACGTACCTTACCCTAGGTCCTACATCCTTCCTCTCCAGAATAATAAGTGCTGAGTAAGGGCTGGAGCAGCAGCGTTAAAATCGCTTCAAGCGTGTTCGAGCGCTAACAAAAGCGACCACAGAGAGTAAGAGAGACTGTTTGTTTTCATCATCCTTTCTGGAGAAGGTCTAGAACTTTTACTACGTGAGGAGACTTTTTTAGGCTTCTTTTTTTCTGTTTTATCCCCATTTTCATTAATAATAATTATCTTGGCTCTTCAACCCACTTAAAAGTCTACTCTAAAAGTGCCTTAATTTTTAAGTTTCCAGTTTCTAGACCGAGGAAGGTAAACATAATTTAGGAGTAATTAAAATTAAGTAAGAAAAAGAAAGTCTAGGGGAGCTAATAATTAGGAGAAAGTGGGAAACTAACTTTCCTTGCTCTCAGCCAACTGCCGCAGTAACATCTTATTAGTTAATTATTAATTGAACAGTTTATGTTTCTAGACGCTTTTCCCGAGCTTTTTGACTACTAGACACGAGCGCTGAATATGCCTTCTACGAGGGGTTTTGACACCTTTTGCTTACACAGAATTTCAAATTCAAAACAGTTCGTTGTTTGAAAAGAATTAGGGTGAAGGGATAACAATCGATAGCGTACAGGGTACATAACCAAAACAGAAAAAAAAACGAGGTTGACCTTTTGACCTTTTACATATCACCAAATATCCCTTGGAAAGTTTTTCTCAAATTCTTCATGGTGTCCATTGTGTCGTCCGACTCCCCAGGAGCGCTGCTCGAGGCGGGGTCGGTGACAGAATTTTGCTTAAAGTACTTTACGGAACCTTGGGACTCGCGACGCGGGGCGGGCTTGTCGTCGGAACTGACGGAACCGCGGCGGCCACCGCCACCGCTCGTTCCGCTCACGGCGGACCGCTTCCGACTCCACTCTTCGTTACTAGCGAGCTTGTTTAGCCTTGTCAGGATCATGTCAACGATGACCTTCTTGTCGTCCTCTTGACCTTCACCCAAGAAATTAAGGGAGCTGGAGTCGTTGAGTTCAATTAAGTACTCCTTCCCTTGATGAATGAGAAATTCGAGCTGGAGAATCTCCAAGTTTAAGTGCGTGCCCACGGCGTCCAAGTACCCCTTGTATCGATCCGTGATTTGGATCTCTTCGAGAATCGTATTCGAAGTGGAGGACTTCCATGATGGACCGAGGGACTTTTTCCTGGAAGAAATTATGGAAATTTTTGAAACTATAAGTGGCTCATGTTTTCAAAATTCATTTTAGGAAAAAAAATATAAAAAAAACGTTTATAAACCTAATTCTGGATTTCAGCATCATTTACAGTTTACTATCAAAATAGCCTAAAAATAAAATGAAAAGTAAAAGGAAAAATGAATAATTCAGGGAAAAGGGTTGAACCTTTTACAAAATTTAAAAATTTCGTTTTAAAAATTATATTTCTAAAAAGTTAATTTTATTTTTCAATTCGAAAAGATTATGATTTTTCAAATTGTAAGCTACAAGACTCAAGAACGAACAAGTATAAATCCAAACCACTATTAATTAAACTTCCTAAAATTGTATTTTGGTTTGTAACAAAATTTTTTTTTTTGAATGCCTTACATGAAGCCCTTATACTGGGACCCAATTTTCTGCAGATGAACTTCTGTACGCGTCTCTACATATGGCTCAGCCGTGCAATAGTCTTTGGAGAGTTGAACGATGCCAATGGAATCCTTAGAAAAGAAAGTTGTTTGGTGAGAGGTCATGTTTTATGTAAAAGTAAGCCTAATTTCGTTTTATTTGAATTTGAACCAATGGGAGCTGACTCCGCCCCCTTCCTCACCTGCCATTCGTTGACGTCCTTCACTTTCAACTTCCCGAGACCACCTAGACGAATTGATGAGTGTGAGAAATGCATTATTTATAGGTTGACCTTTGGCAAATTACCGT
Organism: Bilobella aurantiaca; assembly: GCA_021029175.1. Lineage (NCBI taxonomy): Eukaryota > Metazoa > Arthropoda > Collembola > Poduromorpha > Neanuridae > Bilobella > Bilobella aurantiaca. The sequence goes on from VYYI01003427.1 coordinate 10,943, forward strand.
GATAGGATCCTAGTTTGAGTATATTGCTAGTTCTAAAGTAGTAGTAGCCCATGGCTCGATAGTCAGAGTAAAACACCTGCTCAATCAGGGGCAACCTGCGCATACACATAGGAAACAAAAATTAATCGATACTTCCGAATTAAGCACACCCTAATTAAACATAACATTCAACTACATAAACAATAGTTTCAGAACGGAAATCCTAACAAAAAAAAATGCAGCATTCTTACGCCACTTATTATTATTTCGAAATAAAGTAGCACTTTCACCAGAACTTCATCTCAATGTAGATGTTTTACTTTACTTATGTGGCGTTGAAGCTTAACATAAACAAACCAAGCCTTTGAAGCGAATTCGCTTAAAAAAATTTCTGTCATCAATTAATCATTAAAAATTAATTAATTTATAAGAATGTTATTACTTAATATTACTTGAACTTGTAAAATCATGAGTTATGAGTTTTTAAAACGGTTTTTGTTAAGTGTCTGGTCTTACTTCAAGGCATTGAGCTGTCCCCAAATCCATGGTTTATCCAGTGACAGATACAGAGACTGTAGGTTATTAATCGACTCGACGTTGGTGTAGTTGAAGCTGATTAGAATTGACTTGTGATTATTCAGTGGTTGTCTAAAGAATACAAAATCCGGAACGAAGGGTGAGCCCGTTCCGCCCGTTGACAGTAACGGAAAAACGAGCGTCGTTGTTTCCGTTGCGAGTGTGTAGAACTGATGAATCTGCAGTTGGAGTAGCTTTAAATTATAGTTTTGTAGCGTGGCCGGAAAATATTTTGACCTAAATGTACAAAATATATATAATATGGTTATTTATATTGGTTGATTGAAAAACAACCACAACAGGTCAAGAAGATAAAACCTTTTTACCCGACGGTCATTTGATAACCGTAAAATACCAGGATTCGTTTACAAAGAAACTCCCAAATTCAAATACTTTTCCGATCTACAATTATATTAGAATTTGGAAATTATTGGTGAGATGAACCCAAAACTCTTACCGTTAGCAAATGACAGTGATAGGTTAAAAGAAAGAAAGTTTTCATTTTTTCAATTTTAGCATTCCGGAGAAAGCGAACTTTCACTTACCATTCCGTCTTGTAGTCGTCCACCACCAGAATAATAATGTCTTTGGTATTCCGCTCAATTTTAATGTTGGTGTTGGAGCTGTATTTGTCAATGACATTGGACACCGTGGTCGTGACCTCCTTGGTCACCGCCCCCGTCAACGACTGAACCCTCTGCAGAATTGACGTTCCGGACTTGATGG
>VYYI01003428.1:0-12222 GCA_021029175.1 Bilobella aurantiaca
CCCCCCGCCCACTATTAGAGTCCCGCCCATTATTAGAACCCCGCCTCTTATTAGAGATTTTACGGTATTCGTTTCCCGAGATTTGAAAGGGCAAAGGTGAGGAATTGCCTTTCAAATTTCGATTTCCCAATTTTCTCCTCGCCAATTTCAGGGATTTTATGATGTTCCTGACAAGGAATTCTCGTCTGCTTTTATTAGGTTGAAATTTATTGGGGAGGATAAGTTGGGCCTTGCCTTGACCCCGCTGCATCCTCTGCCGAGAATAAATTAAGCCGCTCATAAAATCCCGCTTGAGCCACGCCCACTCCCCACCACGTTCCTACCAGAGGAGATCTCATGTAAATTAGCTTTCTCTACGAAGAAAGGTGCTCCCTTCCAACTGGTGGTCTTTTGTCATCTATTTTTGGAATTCTAATTTCCCACCACCAGAATGCATCCTTTTGTTCCCATGGGCAGAGACCATGTTACCGGCTTCTCATGAATAATTTCGTCCTCACGACAATTACACCAATTCCATATCATTTCCTTCTGGGCAAATCTAGGCTCAAAGCACTTTCCCACTGGAAATCGGAAATTTAGGCAACAAGCTAACGTAGCCGGATTGGTTCATTTGTGTGCCTAATTCCTTGAGGAGTACGATAGTCCAGCAAGCGCTTTTGTTTATCATTTCAGTCCAAACACACATAGTCGGTTCTAATCAACGTTGAACGAAGTGGTCGCACAATCTGATTAAGCGTCATCATCATCATTACAATTCATATCCAATTCCCATGGGCTTGACTGTTGTTTGAAATGTATTTTTAACTAAAGTACAGTACAAAGTTATGACGTATGCGTATAGTTGTTGCTCTGCATGTAAATATTTATATGCATGTATGCATGTAAATGTTTTTTTTTTGCGTTCTGGTGGCAGTTGTGAGGAAAACGCTTAAAGTAATTTTAGCAACCTCTGAATTTAACGTGAGAACTTTAATAAGGACTCTTAAATTATGTTGCGAAACTACCTGTTAGTAATGTCGTTTAGATTTTCCTTAGATTTGAAGTATACAAGTAAAAAAACCAATTAGAATAGCATTAATAAAAGCGTCGTATCACAACAACAATAACAAGCACTAAAGAGCGATAACATAAAAAAAAAGAAGTTTTTTTTTCAACTTCCGCTTTCATCTCGAATTGATGTAAGACGCAAAATGCGCAAGCGTATTTTTTCGAAAACTCTTCTCCTGGAAGCAACTGTAGTTTTGATCTGCTTGAAGATGTAAATTGGATGATATGATGTGGTACTCAATAGAAAGCGGAGATAAGTACTTTTAAGTTACCTAGTGATGTGCTGTGGTAGCCTTTATTTGTGGGAGCTAGGAGAATGATACGTGCGTAAGTGGGAGATTGTGGTGACGAATTGGGAGGCTGGAGAAAGTTTGGTATCAATATTTGTGTTTCTTTGGGAAGTGTTAAGATGTGGGGATTTTGGGCAAAGTGTCATGTTGGGATGACGCCGTCACCGACGAGGCCTGACGGCCCCTTGCGTGCCGAATTGTTGTTCTTGGAAAGTTTTGTGGAATGGAAGTGAAAGTGGAGAAAGTAATTTGAGGCGTATGAAGACAATGGTATCATTCCACTTATTATTCTTTTTATCCGCTCCTCAACTTCCTCCCTCTTCCAACCGTTGTTCCTTTATCCGCACCTTCATTAAAAAATAAACAAGCTCGGGAGGCTGCGTCTTTTATTTCCACTGATGCTTGATCGTGGAATGGCCTCATCCTCTTCTACGGTGAAAGCACCATTCACGCTTCCGGTCTCCGTCATTTTACAAGTTTATCCAAGAGAGATATTCAAAAAGCGGCTTTTCCTAGTGCAGAAGCGATCATTCCATTTATTTTATGGGCGGCTCAACCATGACGACAAGGATGAATTCCTTGGAAGAACACTGCTGCGGAAGGGCTTGGGACGGAAATTCAGAGTCCCAATTTCTTGAGCAGAGGCTGAAAAGCCAGGAGATTTGAAATTCGAGGAATAAATTGAGCATGAAATGCATTGTAAAATAAGGCCTTGATTCATATTTTTGTTATGCGCCGTCTGTAAATCCTAAAATACGTAATGTGACAAACAAGAATCTAATCTGTAAGTGGGTTGGTCAACATGACCAACAAGCCAAAAGAAATTGGCTGGATTTTAAATCGAATATTTTTTTTGTAATAATTTTCGACGTCAAGCTTCAAATAATTTACTGTTAGCAGAAAATTTTCTTTAGATGAAAAGTACGGGAGAATTTTATACCATACCATAAACGAGATGTTTAAATTAAGAAATCATTTAAATTTTTAAAAAATCGATTCTGTTTCGCAGGCGGCGGCGGGAGCTGTTCGTCTTGAGGGAGACGTGATCACTGCGAACGGGTCAATAATCTCGGGTCACATCCCACATGAGTTACCTTCGTCACTGGGCGGGTCACTGACGTCCGTTTGCTCATGTCGCTGTCCAAAGTGTCCGCTTCCCTTCCGCCACGGTCCTCGCCCACCGCGCCGCCTCACTCTGACCAAGTCCCCTGCAAAGATAACTCACCTGGACCGGAAGTCCGTTTCGGTGGCAGTCTACCACAGACATCCGTCATCCCAGATCACCACAACTGCCATGGAGGCCTCTTCCACGTCAAATGCTCACTACAGACAACCTCCGCCCTGCCTCCCCCGCTACCATGGAAACATTATGCCTTCTGACTCCTTCGAACTGAGCCCTTCAAGGACGCCCAGTCCCATTCTCGAACTCTTCGACTCGCCGCAACTCGCCCTTCGCTCCGCAAAACGAATGTCACTCTAAGGGAAATTTTAGTTGGCCCCGCCCACTTCTTAAAAGTCAATCCACGTCCCTCTGCCCTCGACTGACCCGTGAGTAGAAACAAAGGAATCGTATTCCCAGGCAGTCGGCGGACACCGGAGACATCGTGACCAGCATAATAAAAGACACGCGCCAAACGTCGAACTCTGTCGACAGCGGCACTGAGGCCTCCAGACTAGAAAAGTCACCCCTTAATTTCAATTCAACTAACTGTCTCAAAACTTATTTAACTTTCCGAAAACTTTGTGATAAAACTTCTTTTTCGCTTCCGGTAGATTCAGAAGAAACTTTCTCCTACGCATTTTCCCTATGAGTAATTTCTTTTGTAACGAATTAAAGGAAGAAAACTTGGCGAGTTCACCTTTTCTCTAGGCTTCACTTACTTTTTGTAAAAAAAAATGTTCAAGTGAAAAGTTCTTGACAATGACTAATACCTAAGCTGAGATAACTTTTTTTTTTCAGGAGATCTAAATACTTAATTCCCAAAGTTGCTTCCAAAAGACACTGGGTATTAGAAGTTATTTTACAGAAACATTTGTTTTTCAAATTGTTGTAATTAAGGAACTTTCCTTTGAAACAAGGCATTGTAGTCCTGCATTTATTCTTTACTATCCTTCTGCTTACAGTAGCGAAATCGGGCCAAAACTGTAAAAATATTTAGTAAAAAAAAAGGCATTATTTCCGCAATTGCTTTCACTTGTCCGCGCGGTTCAATTAGTCAAAGTTTAGAAGGATCGTAAAAAAGTTTCGTATCTCTCCAAGGCGGCGTCATTAAATTCCCATTCTTAGCTATAGGCCTACAAAACTTTTCACTTTAATGCTTTCTAATGAGGAGGGAAAGGAATTTTCTGAGGTTAGGAAAATAGGCAAAATTTATTTTTATGTCCAGTGAAGAAATTACGTGCAAAGAACTAATTAACTGTCCCATTTCATCTCCCTTTTCTACTTCCATTTAGCCCTTGGTTCAATGTAAAACGGTTCACGAAGAAAGTCGAAAGCTCAATAATTCCTTTCTATCCAACGAGGGAGGATTGAATTTTTGAATTTTTCAAAAAGTTCTTGTCTGACTAAGGGAGAGGGGAATGTGGGTGAAAGTAATTTATATTTTTGGGGGTGGGGAATCCTAATTAAAAGAAAGGGAGCTAAGTGGAGTGTGGACGGGTTTTAATTATAGTAAATTGTTCAAAGTAATCCTTCGTGAAAACCCTTTCTGCTTTCTTGGCTACATCCAAACTCTTCTTTTTTACAAACCTCCCTTGTGGCCTCCAGACTCTTCCTTTTTAAATTCTAATTTGCAATTTAAATTAGTTTAATGCTTCACCAATTTGGAGGAAGGCAAATTGGAGGCAGGGATGCTGTAGGAAAGTGAGCCTTGGAAAAAATGGGTCTGCAAAATACTAATACCCTCGGGATTTCCCTCCTCACTTTTAGGAAAAATTGAATTATTCATTCATTATCAAAAACTTTTTTTTATAGACATCTCTTGTAATTATTTTTTTTTATCTTACTAGATCACACTATACTCGGCTTTTCAAACCTTAGAATCTACACATTACAAAATATATTTCGCCCGATTTCCTATCAAATCCATATTTTCCTATTGGCTAAATATTTTCAAAACCTTCAAAATTGTTCTTTTGAGATCCTGCAATTAGAGATCCATAATTTGAGACTTTCCAAAAATTGCACGTAAATATTCAAGCGTTTTTTTTTTCAACTAAAGTGAAAGCTCTCTAATATTCCTATACTTTCAACAGAGGTGCATGTTCATTCCCTATTGGAGCCTCTCATCGCTTTTTTTTCAATGCGAGGAAATTGGATCTGCATGAAATAAGAAGTGGTTTTGAATTTTCTTTGCCCATTTCCCAGGACCCATCCACTTAATAAAGTGCATTTGTTTTTCCATACTTAATATTTGAGGAAGATGAGGGAGATGCCTTGGTGAGAGACTGTATCGATCCCAATGCGTCGAGGGCCTCAAGGAAGCAGAGATCCCTTGACTAGGCTCCACCACACCCCAAACACGCTTTCACTGCTTTCCCCACTTCCATCCAACTAAAAAAAGGAAGGGAATCTACAACTAATTTTATACGCTGAATCAAGGGCTAAAAATAGGCTCAGGCATCAACCCACTTTCCAATGCCTAGGCAGCAGCGGAAATGGACTTTCTCCTTCAGTATCTCAAAAAGAGAAAGTTAGATTAGGCTCTGCTGGCTTCTTATCTTCACATTTAGTTTCGCAGCTATTCAAAAACCCGCAGTCGAAAGCCGCTTTTTAGAAAGACGTATTTTAATTGTCCATTTCATATGCTACCGCTCGCTCCAGTTCCTTTCTCACAATACGTTACCATTACTGTACTCAAGCCCTATGTTTGTAAAGACCACTGAACTTCCTAAGAACTTTGATTATGTACCAGAGATCTTGTTATGTAATAACTAGTAATTAACATATTGTTACTCAATCTTAATAACAAATAAAAATTATCAAAATTGAAACACCTCCAATGATTCCTTTTGGTGCTTACTACTACTGTAGAGAGTTGCTTTCTCTTTGAAAACTCCTTTAGGAATGAATCATGTTGATGATTGGGTAGTTTGATGGTGTGGTAGTAGATGGTAGGTATGACTAAAGAAAGTGGCTTTGAAGTGGCTAATTTCCTTTCTCTTTTTTTGGTTTTTGGGGGGATAGAGTTAAGTGGTTTGTGTAAGGGCCTGTGAGCCCTTGAAGGGTCTGAGAAGAGAAGGGAGATTAGAGGGAGAAGTTCCCTGAGGAGAAGCACCGTGGGAATATTTTAGCATTTCTGTCCAAATTAATCTGAAACAGAAACTGAGGGGATTAGACGCTCACTGTCCAAATTCAAATTCAAAATGGAACCCAAAGTAGGAACAGAGTCATTCAAAGTAATTGGGGGACGTCAGACCGTAGTGAGGGAATTTGAGGGAAAAATGTGGTGTTCTGAAATGTAATTGAATTAAAATAAATAATGTTTTTATATTTAAATTGGTGTTTAGTAATTCATTTAGGAAATTATTATTCCGGTTTTCCCAGAATCTGAACCATTTAACAGTAGAATCTGCTGGAGTAAAAAAAAAACAGTTTTTTTTTAAACGAAAAACATGGGCGAAAAAAGTGTCAAAAAGTCAAGAGAACGAGATTTTAAGTGTGCTGGTACAAAAGAAAGGTGCAAAAAAAGCTGCCAAATTGGGCCTAGCCGTGATTCGAACACGGGACCACTTCAACCCTAATGAAGTATCATACCCCTAGACCACTAGGCCCTATTGAAGTTTTGACGTGAAATATCCTATTTACATACATTTGCTCACAAATGAGTAGAATACAAGAACTACAGCCTTCAAAATGGAGGAATCAAATTGTGTTAACAACCATATTACAGCATATGAGCAACCAAATTATGCCATTAGAGGCTTGTCCAATGCCCAGCTTAGAACAGCTAGCCGCCTCCTGAGCATAGCAACCAAAATTTAATGCAATTTTGTGACGTCACCCTGGGTGAATGCAGAGCATTTCCCATAAGGTTTAAGTTTGATCGTTTTACGACAGAATTTGGCCACAAACAATTCTAAATTTTTAATTTGTGCTGTTCTGATTATGTTTTACCAAATTAATTAACAAACCCCGCTAATACGCTTCGGGATTGGTCAAAATCCTTAGAGTATAACTTTCAGACTTGAGAGAGCAATTAAATGGCGATAATTCATTGAATTTGGCGTCTTCAACAATGCAGAGCAATAACCTAGGCCTCTTATTTATTTTTCGACAATTAGTTGTAAAATAAAATTAAGTTTTCTTAATTGTAAACTGAATTAACTAGTGCAATTAAAATCCTTTCCCCAAGAGTGACGTCTTTTCCATATTTCCCCTAAATTTAATGTCTCATACATTAGGTTTTAGCAGCCCTAACACAAGTTACAAAATCAATGACGAGGAACATCTGCCAAGCCTCGATTCAATCCTTGATTTTCAATTTCTACGTTTTAGAATTACAATTATAAAGTTATTATTATTATTAATTATAAAGGAAGAGCGCGTTTTGGCTTCGAATCTTACGAAATGCATCCAAGGAACGTTTCAGAATTAGGACAAAAGTTCACTACTCAGTACCAATATGGTTATGTTTTCTATCATGGAATTTCAAATATCGCTTCAGAAGAATGCCAGTGACAATATTTAAAAAAACTAAATCTCTGATTTCGGACAAAACCCTTCCAATCCGAAACCAACCTTAACAAATGCTCTTTCATTCAATGACAAGGAGATCTAAACGACAATTTAAAGCTACTGCCAATGGAAGAATGAATTCGTTTTTTTTAGAAATCTTAAGACTACATTTAGTGTTTAGCACTACAGTGGGTAGCGCTACCTGGCACTTTGGTGCAGTTTAAGACCGCCGCCACGCGCCGTCCTCCATTGCAAATTCTATTCAAATGCAAAAAAAAAAAATCTAGAAATAGAAAATGTCGCTGCGGGTAAATCCACGTAGCAAGTGACGCAAATTAATTACAAATTCCAGCAAAAACTATTTACTTCCATTTTAATTTGAACATGGACAACTATCAGCACTTGGTGGAGATTTGCTATAAATTGAATGGACTACAAATTTTAAATATCAGTCCCACTACCTGCCCCTAATTTTTAAATTTTCCGCTGAGGCAGGGACGCTTCGTCTTAATTGCCGTAGTTGAATTTTTCGATTGCAGCGATTTTTTTCAGCGCTTTTTCAGTTTCACTATGAAAGGCTTCAATTCAATGAGCCTTGCGCTCCTCTCCTGTCTCCTCATTTGTAAGTTCCATTTTGTAGCTCCGCCTTGACTAAATTATTTACGCCCCTATGATATTTTCCAGGCTCTCAGAAGGGAATGGCTGACGATTACCCTGAAAGTGACGACGACCCAACGATGCTAAGCAATGTGACTCAATTAGTACAAGTTCTGACTAACATGAGTGTCAACCCCTTGACCTTGACCCTAAACCCCTGGATCACGTATAATCCACTGATACAGATCATGCTAAGCAATGCATCTCAAGAGGATGTGGCCGAGGGGTGCTTCCAGTGCAGAGTCGTCGTCGAGTTCGTCAAACTACAGGTAGGCGCGAGCGGAAGTTGGATTTGTAAAAGCAATTCCACCCCTGATTTTAAAGCAAAGCGTCCTCTAAGTGTTCTTGTAGCCTAATGAAACGCTTGAACGTTGTTTAGATGCAACAGTCGTTAATTGCTACGGGCAACGATTCAACTATAGTAGAGCCCGCCCTGATAGCCATGGCCTCCTCAGCATGCCAAGCTTTTAAACTTGCGTCGCCAGACGTTTGCAGCGGTACCGTTCAACGCATCGGGCCCGTCCTGTATCATATGCTGCTGGAGAGCAACTTTTCCATTCCTACGAGCGCCTTCTGCGGACTTGTCTTCGAGCCCTCCGGATGCATTGCCCCTGAATCCTCGACAGACTGGACCGTGAATGTGGACCCGATAGTGTGCAATTCCAAAGATACGCCGCTTTTCAACCAAAGCGATTTCGAAGTAATTTAATTAAACGTAAATTGCAGAAGCAGAATTTTAACTGTGGATTTGTAGGGCGATACGATAAAAGTCTTGCATCTTACGGACATTCACTTGGACACTGAGTACCTCGTGGGCTCGAAGTCGTACTGCGCAGATCCGGTCTGCTGCCGCAATGACAGTGTTGCCATACCGGGCGAGTATGAAAACTATACAGCAGGAACTTATGGGGCATACTTCCAAAACTGTGACTTGCCCTACGACTCGCTGGTCAACGCCCTCAAGTACATTAACCAAACGTTCACGGTAAGAATCTCTGCCTCAAATTCAGCGATTAGCGAAATTTTTTCAACAAAACTTCTTTAGGATATTGACATGATCTACTTGACTGGAGACTACGCTCCGCACAACACATGGAGCTCCACTACCGAAGAGGTTTTATCCATGATTCAAATCGTCACGGATCTCGTCAACGAGTCCTTTCCAACAGTACAAGTCATTCCACTTTTCGGAAATCACGACATGTACCCAGTCAACGTGTAAGTAAAACAGAAATTACCAAATTTGTTAAAAAGGTCTTTAATTATCATCATTTTCCCCAGATTCAGCCCACCGGACGCCCCTCCACGATTGTCATCCTTCCCCGTTTACAACAGCATCAGTCAGATCTGGAACGGTTGGCTTCCTCCAAAAGCTGTCCAAAGCTTGGGGGAAGGTGGATCCTATACTTTGCAAATAACAGAGGAACTAGTGCTCATTAACATCAACACAAATGTCTGCTACATCTACAACTTGTAAGCACCTTTTGATACAAGGATCACCTTCCGGTCACTTACTAATTGTTGTTTGAATAGTTGGCAAATGGCCACTCCCGTTGACTTGGGAGGTCACCTCCACTGGCTCGCCAGGGAGCTAGCCAAGGCTAGGAAGCGGGGTTCGTATGTCCATATTCTAGGACACATTCCGCCGGCCATCAGCGACTGCTTTTCACCCTGGGCAAGAAATTACTTCCGAATCGTTAACGAGTACAAGGATATCATCCAGGCTCAATTCTTTGGCCACACCCACTGGGACGAATTTCAAGTGACCTACAGCCAAGATGATCATGTCACACCCATAAGCTCTGTTTTCATTGGTCCGTCCCTCACGCCCTGGACAGAGTTGAACGTGGGATTTTCAATTAACTACATAAACAAGGACACCTTCGAAGTCATGGAGCATGAAACGTATGTCTACGACCTCGATGTTGCCAACGCAAATCCCACAGCCGAGCCAGCGTGGTACAAGCTCTACAGTGCCACCGAAGACTATGGCATTTCGGACCTTACGCCCGCGAGCCTGGACCAGTTGGTGAAGGGCATGGCTGCAAACACGTCTCTCTTTAACCAATACTACAAGTAAGGCAGCATTCCCTTTAGCAGTGCTTCCACTGTGTCGCCGGAGGGTTATGGACGCCAACGTTCACCTTCTCTAATTTTTTTTGTCGTTTTTACAGAAACTTTGACAAGGGAGGTGAACTTGACAACGCTACCTGTAGCACCGATTGCCAAAAAGAGTTTTTGTGCAATGTTGTGAGGCCGTTTACATTTGCAACGGATGAATGTGATAATATCGAAGCCCTTATTGATGCTGCATGAAATCCGCACATTGACAATTGACGATGTTCGACTCTACTTTCTAATTCTTAAAGTAAACACTGACAGTAAAAATTGAAGTAGAAAGAAATCAACCTTGGCTTTCCTAATGTTTAGAATTCGAAAAATAGATTTAGACATTAGATTTAAACATTTAGATTATATCCGGCCTTGTCCATATACGAGAACTTTTACCAGAATTGATCGATGATAAAAATTAGAAGTATTTTTTTCAAAATTGCTTGATGTACTGAATAAAAACTAAAGGCATCATATTTTGGTGTTTCTCGAGCGCATCATTTCCTTCAATCAAATTCATCTTCTAAATGACTTCTTAAAGTCAGTTTAATGCTAAAGTTAACGATAGGGTTGTCTTTGGAGCGCAGCATTCAATGTGCTGTTTGCAATTGCCTTCAAAATAAAGCTGCAAGATTCAGGATCAACCGGGGTTTCTATCATACGAAGACAATACGTTGCCGAATTGCAATGTTGAAATTATTGCTTCTTTATTTACCCAGGATTCAAACTAACAAAATTGTGGGTAAAATGAAATCATAATTTTAAGTATGTAAATCTGCTCGGTGGAAGCGTTGTTACTTTAATACTACTGCCTACTTGCTAAATGGCAATTTGGCATGTGCTGTTTCCGTTGTTTAGAATACCAAATTGACAAAATTCTGGCAAAAAAAAATGTGAGGAAAGTGTTTCATTTCATTTGTCAAGGCTTGGGGAAGGGATTTGTGTGGAGACAAGGCGTAAATTACTCGGAGGGAATCCTAATGTGGCCATTACCGTAAGCCCTTGTAAGAAGGGCGTGTTGGTCAAGTATGTCAGACAGATGAAATGTGCTGGGAATCGGAAATGGACACGGGAGGTCATTTGGGCCACTAAAGTGTCAAGGTGACAGTGATGGACACTTGACTTCCAGTACGACTGGAAGGCCCTGCACATTTCACAACCTCGCTCTTCGAAGCGTCTGTTCAGTGGGAAATTTTGTGCAAACTCCACGCGTCAAACATAATCTACGTAAAGTATTCACGGTGCCTGTAACAACGACAAGGAGCATAGTAAGAGCGTTGCGACAAAATTTTGCTTTGGTTCTGACGTCTGCGTCTGCTTAGGGTATTTGACGTCAATTTGGAATGTAAAAGTTAAAATAGCATTTTATTGTAATTTTGAAACTCGTTATTTGCAGTTTTGGTCTGGTTTGGTGACGAAACATATTTTTTTCAAAACGATTTTAAAATGAAGTTCTGGGGTTTAATTAAAATAATAATGAATTAATTATAAGATTTGGTGTTAGGATAATAAGATTAATTATTTTATTTCAATATAAACCGTTGAGTTTTCAGTTAATTAATAATTAGTTCCAGAAACAAACGCAATTCGTCAGGTTAGAAGCTTGTTTCCTGAAAAAAGACAAGTCGCCAAAATCACCTTACGACAAAGTTAATTATTAACAATTGACTACTGTCGCTCAATGGATGTCGGCACGTCTGTGCAAATGATAAGTTAGAATCCTACAATATAAAAAGTATTAATATTTGTATTAAAGACAGTACAGAGTAGTTATTAAAAGTAACAAGAAATTTAATTTAGTTAAATTAGTTTTCTCAATTAATAATTTCCTACAAAGCTTTATAGTGAAACGCTGCTCTAAACCGCGAAAATTTAAAATGCATATGTTGCATTGAAGAGCTACATATGTAGCTCTTCAATGTTCAAAGCAATGGTAAAATGCTTGTTTTTGTAAAACGCAATGCAAATGTAAAAGAAGAAACTTCAATTTCTCGAAAATGTAGGTGAAAAAGACTGCGAAACTGACTTTTAGAAAATGTAATTGTATCGTTTAGTAGTTCTGTAGTAATTTGAACACGTTTCGCCGCTAAACACGTGTTTTGTTCAACAGTATAGTTCTTATTTTTAGTTAAATTTTATAAGTTTAATTTAATTAACTTAAATAAGCGAACAGGCATTAATTTACTGATTCCTGCTACAGCTGTTGCATTCTGTGTTTCATATACTAGACAGGTAAGTCAGGCAGGATCCTGAATAGAAGAGCCGATTAATTTTCATTCTAATTTAAAATTTTAACTAATTTTGACGGTTATACTAATTTCACCTATTTGAATTAGGTAATGGAGGAAGACGATTTTTCTGATGAGTCCGTTGCAGACTCAGATGCTGAGCTACAGGAAGCCTTTGCACGAGGAGATCTCAAGCCAGGCCTCGTAATAC
>VYYI01003429.1:0-12221 GCA_021029175.1 Bilobella aurantiaca
TAAGGCTGTAAGTCTGGCTGTAAGATTATGATTCCAGAAAAAAATCTCTAAAATGGGTGTATTTTCACGGAATCATCAGATATTTGCAAAGGGATGCTTAAAAATGATTTCAGCTCCTGTCCGACCCTGACAGACGACGGCTTTATGACCAACGAGGCATCCAAGAAGACGACTATTCAAATCGTCGTGACTTTTCTTTCAATCATGTTGACCCCTTTGACGACGCCTTCGGCTTTGCCACTGGAGGTTCCTTTCATTTCCCCTTCTCGGATGGCATTTCATTTCTACATAAACAAAGTGTCACTTCCAAGTAAAGAAAATCCGTAGTAATTTTGAATTCTGCAAAATTAATTTTTGCTGTGTATTTCCTAGGACTTTTGACCAGACAGTGCTTCCAAAGTCGAGCACGGTTCCTCAACTCATTATTTTCTACCAAGATTGGTGCATGAGCTGCGCAAGGGCTGCTCCTGCTTGGAAAACTGTTACGGAGGAACTGCAATCAATTGGGGTACACGTTATGCTTACCTTGGCAATGGCAAAGGATAATGGTAAAGACGCTGCCTTAAATCTTTAGATGGACGTTTTTTCTGTTCATGGGGAACGCGAGCGAGCTGTAGCAAGAAGGATGGGCGTGTCAGCGGTGCCTTCTGTTGTGTTACTCATTGAAAGCTATCCGTTCCACTACCAAGACTCCATAATAAGCTCTAGCAAAGTACTCGGTACGGAAAATCAATTTTCTCTCACTTGTTTCCTTTTAATTTATTTTCGTTTTATTCATATTTGTATTATTTTTGTAAGGCTTTGTACGTTCTCATATGCCGTCGGACCTCATTGATACTATTGATACCAGCAATGTTCAAACCTTTTTGAATTCTTGGACTGACAATCGTGTGCGGGTGCTAATTTTTGGAAGGGGAAACAACGTTAGGCTTCGCTATTCACTTCTTGCCTTTCAATACCGTGAAAGGGCGGCATTTGGGTAATATAGTTATGACACTATGAATTCAAAATTCAACCCATTTAATGGGTTCCTTGCACTTCTCAGGTATATTTCTCCTTCGGATTCAGTGCTCCGTTCCCGGTTTGGTGTTCAAAATTCAGTGGACACTTTGTTGGTTTTTAAGGAAGTGTCAAAACCCAGCGCCTCTCTAGCAATGGCTGATATTTCGCACAATCTGATGAAGGAACTATTAGAGAATAATAAATTCCTTATTCTCCCACGACTCTCTTCTCAGGTAAATGAAAATATATCTGAAATTAAAATACATTTCTATTTGTTGTTATTTTGTTTCATTTTTTTTTTAGACGGTAATGGATGCTATTTGTCCAACTGAATCTTCTATCTACCGCAGACGCATCTGTGTTATCCTTCTCGAAGCTGAGAATTCTGTACAAGGAAGGAATACACTGCGAGAATTTGTCATCACATGGGCCCAACCTCGTGTTCGTTTCGCTCACATCTTTCCTGATAGACAACGTGACTTTTTCAATGCTCTTGTTCATGGTAAAGATGTCAAGGTAAAAGCTATGCGCATCTGTGGCTTCATATATAATGATTTAATTTAGGCGGTGCTAAAACGGACAATCAGAACTTAGTTATTCTCTGGCGCCAAGACGTGAATCGCGGTGCATATGAGTGGATGGAATGGGATGGGTCAAATGCATCAAGTCAAAAATTGGAATCAACTTTGTTCAAAATCCTCAACGAAAAGAAGGCGCTTGCTCATCTTATTGAACTCAAAGTATTTTTTTTAATTTTTAAACGCTTTTTTTTATTTCATCCCGTATTGATTGCGTTTTATTTTAATTCAAAGGAACTCACCGATGAACATGCTAAAAGTTTTCTCGGCAAGGTGTTAAAGAAGTTATCTTTGACGGTGGACTTCTTCCGCACGCATCTGACACGAGATACAGTCATCCAGGCAGCCTCACTCATAGCTACAATTCTTTTTGTTGTCGCTGGAGGGTTTATAATGGCGTATTTGGTGTAAGATCTTGTCATAGTTAACTAATTTAGATTTTTGCGCAATTTATATATATGATAGAATTCATAAGTCAAGCATAATACAATACAAGCATTGTATTTATTTTTGAAACAGAAAGTTGCGTATGTTCGATACAATCCATAACATTTCATTTTCTAATTAAAGGCGTTTAGAAGAGGAATCCATTGCTGCCAAAGCAAGAGCTTCGACAGAAAGTCGTTCGCCCCGGAATCCTTCAACCAATAATACGCCAAGACGCTCTGCAAATCAAACTGGGGGTACCAGGCCTCCTGGAAGTGGTTCTAGTCATTTATTCAATAACTCTGAACTTAAGCTTCACGAAATGCGAAGTGAGACATATAACGGTTTGGTCAAATTAATTAAGCCAGGATGCAGGACTTTAGTATTACTTCTTGATGTCGAAACGAAAGGGTCACTGCTTCCGAAGTTCCAACGCTGTGTCTGGCCCTATCGAAAGTAAGATTGAAAATTGCAAGATTTTAACAGACAGTATAAATATATTTTAATTTGAAATAAATTTATTTTGAATTTAGGAACAAGTCATTGCAATTTGGTTTCATGCATGTGGACAAAGGTGGTGGATTAACGTGGTACAAAGAACTTCTGCTTCTTAGTCTCACGGAACCAAGAAACCTTAACATAAATCCTCGAAATTGCGTTGGAACAGTACTATCACTCAATGGATACAGACGCTACTTTTGCGTCTTCCATGCAGCACTTCCGGGAGGAGCAGCAAAAGTCAGTAGATTTCCTGGCTCATTTACATTTTGAAATATGCGAATATGCTAAAATTATGGAATTAATTTTTCTTCAGCGTCAGCGATTTTCCACTGGTGGATATAGAAATGGCGGATTTCTGGGATTCGATTCAGACCAAGACACAGACGAAGAGAATTCAGATGTTGAAAGCAGGAGGCAGGAAGTCAGTTGAATTGCCATATTGCAGTTTGATAAAATTCTAAATTTCTAAACTGTATGATTTATTTAAAGCTCTCTGCCTCGGCCGCTGATTCCCACCCACCAAGCATATTGTTCACGTCTCATTTGCTAGACAATTTGCCCAATTGGTTGGATCGCCTTTTTGAAGGAACCACGCATCGATATCACATTAACTAGTAAGTATTGACCGGGATTAATATTGTCTTTTATAAAACAAATTCTAAAATAAGTCGAGTCAACGCAATTTATCGTTTACTGTGCAGTTGGCCAGATTTTCCGGTGAAATGAAATCTGTGAATCCGTGAAACAAAATCGACTCTTCCCTTGTCATACAGTTTGCATTTAGAAGTTGCACTGTCTTTTCCAATGTTCAACAAATTATAAGCTGGACCACGACACGTTTCTCAATCACGGAATCTAGTCTTCATGTCTTCGTCATCAGCTTCAATTGCAATGTCGTTGCAATGCAAATCTGCTCTAATTACTTAAGTCTCCTTGGTCCTCATCCTTATACCCTCATTCCTCACCTTAATCTCAAGTGTCTCAAAAGTCAAGAAATTGTAACATAGTTAATTTAAGTTTTAGCAATGTTTTATTCAAGTTAAATTTAGGTTTTTTCGTTCACAAAATGCGTTTTGACCAGAACAATTTTACTCAAGGATGACGGAATAATACTAAAATTCGTTCTTCGATCCACTCAGGCTTTCGTAATATGATCCTTCGTTCTTTCCATGAATCTGCTCTCCACTTTCTGTTTCTTTTTGATGGAGTTCTTTCCACGACGGCCAACATTTTTCGAATCCAAAATGGTGGTAGGAGTCAGAATTCGGTTAAGAAAGAGTTCTCATAGGTGAAAGGAAGTGAGGGGGGGGGGGGGGTCCCATCGTCGTCAATCATCGCGACTTGTCGTCTCACCGTTGTTGTAAACTCGGCAGATGGTGGATTGTTGCTATCGCCGTTACATATACCGCAAAACGAGGCATTGAGACGTCGCAGATGGTGGAACGTGGAGAGTGAAGTAATTGTACTAATTAACTTAACTTATGTTCAGTTTGAATTTACCATTAATGAAGAAAAATTGGCTACTTACTTGTCCTTTTTTGATTGAGGAGGTTTGGGCGACATGATCAATCACTCGTTTATACTTGAGAGAGCTATCCGCTTGCCTTTGTCCTAAATCTGGAGTCCAGATTCTGGACTATATGGAGAAACGATTTTTTTGAACATAAATTGGACAACATTTTTTAGAAGCATCAGCGTTTGTCGTCATTCTCATTATTCAGTTCGGTTTCTAGAGTTGACAAAAAATATGCGAAACGTATGGGTAAAAATTATTTATATTTCATATTGTACTCATTTTATTGATATTAAAATAAAAATAATAAATTAAAATTAGTAAACAGTAGCTTTACCAATTGATTACATTAATTACTATACTTGCAGCACTTAATATTTTCGTGCTCATAGTCATAACTCATAACTGAATTGAAAGCTTTGGTTTGACAAAAGGCGCCAAATTCAAATTCCAAATTGGTATTTTCAGTTGTTTTTATAAGTAATCAGTCACTTTTTCTCGTCAAACTTCGACGAATTGATATTCAAGTCAACATAAAATGGGTATAAGTCGAGGATAGCAAAAGGAATTTTAGATATAATTCGTTAATTAATCTATGTTAACTAATATTAGTTATTTAATGAGGAACAAGGAAAACATTTATAAGATGACAGTGACACCGATTTATTTTGACATTTATTGACGTGTATTACAGAGCTGGAGCTGGATTAAGTGACGTTACCTCACACATGGAGTTGTAATCATAAGCAAATGAACTACACTTGATCGATTGGCGAGGGTCATGAATAGACTACTACTCAGGACTACAAATTCAACGATTGTAGTGCATACCGGATATATTCGTTTCGATATGTCCATATTTCAGCGTCTCATTGGGCATGGTCGTGCTCTCTTACGTTACCACTTTGAAGGGCTCTACAATAAAAGCTCAATTCTGGGGAAATTGGACCCTATCGCTGGCATCAATGCAGGCCGAGGTCCAGCGACTACATTTAATAGTGTTCTGCCTCCACAGAGCTCACAGAATGCTGGAACGCTTGAGTGGTTGGGGCACGGGATTCAGACTCAGTTTCGGTAAATTGTTACGCTTCTAAGAAGTTGGAGATTTGGCTAACTATTGTACTTTTCAATGGTAGGCGAATCTTTGTTGATAACATCCTAAGGCGCGTGACCAACTCGATGAATTCTGGATTGCAAGAACGAGCAAGGCAACAACTTTTGAATTCAAATAATGCTCGGCCTTTCTTTGCTTTGTTGGGAGTATCCTTGGCCTCAGGCACTGGAGTTCTTACCAAGGAGAATGAATTTGAAGGCATTTGTTGGGAGATTCGAGTAAATAATTACAGAAGTGTTAGCAAATTTGTTTTATCAATTTTTTACAGTAATTATTTTGTATTTTTTCGTAGGAGTCGTTTGAGAAAAAACAATGCAATCTTTTCCAAGACTCGCCACACCTTTCTCCCTACGACAATATTTCTGTTGATAAATTGGAATTCGGGCCGTTGATTGCCCAAGGATCCTCTGCTGCAGTATACTCTGCACGATGGAGGGATTTGTCAACCGGAGCTGAAGTAAACATTGATGAATCGTATCCTCTTGGTGTTAAGATGATGTTCAACTTTTACTGTGAGTCTAATTCGACAATGATTCTGCGAGCCATGGCCAAGGAAATTGTAGCTGCGAGAGATATTGAGCAGCTGTCCGATATTCCAAAGAGGTGAAATTGCTGCACTAGAACATAAGTAGAATGCTGAAATCTTAAACATGAATTTGTGAAATTTAGTGAACTGATGAAGTTAAACAGGTGTCCACCTCACCCAAATATTATCGACATTTTCCACGTCTTCACAGACCAAGTCCCACTTTTGTCTGAGTCACTTGAAAAGTACCCAGATGCGCTCCCCCGACGATTGAATGAAAACGGACTCGGGCGAAATATGAGCCTGTTTTTGGTGATGAAACGGTACCTTGCATAAATTATTCGACCTGTTTCTGCTTTGTCTATTCATATCATAAAATATATATTTTTTTAATTACATGCAGATATGATACAAACCTCCAGGATTACCTTCATCACCACCAAGAACTCAATTTGAGAAACAGAATTTTACTTTTAACCCAGTTGTTGGAAGGCGTAGCACATTTGAATGCAAATGAAATTGCGCACAGGTAAGGACTAAACTGAAATAACAGAAATCTCTTTCACAACGAATCTATTCTTACTAATTGAATTTTATTTCAAAAAGGGACCTGAAGGCTGACAATCTATTACTATCTACAGCTCGGGATGCAAATTACCCACACCTTGTCATCACAGATTTTGGGTGCTGTCTCGCAGACAAATCTCATGGGCTTCACCTCCCATTTCCAAGCGCAGAAACCGATCGAGGCGGAAATGCCGCACTAATGGCGTAAGTAGGACTCCACTACATCAGGCAAACCTTTCAATACAATTGTCTAATTTTCATGTGAATAATCTTCCCTACTACAAATCTGTTTAGTCCTGAAGTTTCTGGAGCGAATCCTGGAAGCTGGAAGAAAATTTCATATAAAAAATCTGACGTATGGAGTGTTGGAGCAATTGCTTATGAAATATTTGGAGAGCAAAATCCTTTTGTCCGACAACGAAGTCAGGTTAGACAAATTTTGGATTCAAGAAAGTACAGTGAGGAGGATTTGCCTGTCATTCCATCGGTACCCCCACTAATCAACGAGCTGGTTCATGACTTACTCAAAATCAAGCCGTCGGAGCGGCTTTCAGCAGAACTGGCTGCAACGATTTGTCACATTTATCTCTGGGCGCCGTCAAGATGGTTTTTCCTCTCAGACAATCAGACAATCCCAGATTCTGAGGTATTTCTTAGCAAGTTGATGTAATTTTCATACGGATAAGTTAGCTTCCATGCATCATTTTCTTTACAACAAATATTTGAACGGATTACCGCAACATATTAATTAAAATTATCTCATTCGCTTCCTGTAAATTCAAGACATATTGTTCTTGATTTTTAGATCATGCAATGGCTCTTAACGCTGACGACGAAGCTACTTTGCCAAATGCCATCTTCACCAGAGTCAGTAAAAGTGGAATTTACGTTGATTCGAACCTTTTTGAAGCGGCTGAGGTTTAGCATTGTACGACTCGCTCTGGATTGGATTCACCTTCACACTGTAGTCCCTGTCAGGATTAATATTTAATATGTGCCCTCTTGCCTCCAATAGTCCGAAGGCCGAATTTGGAATTTAAAAATAGTTCAACAATATTTTGATCAAACTGCTTTAATCTGTTTATGAAAAACTAACTGGCATTACTAATTTGTAGTCTCCAAACTAAAATTTTCAAACATCATCCCTCTAACTCCCTTATAGCTAGACTCAAGTGTACCTTCGATTAGCTTAGTGAATGCAAAATAATTTAGTATAAGAACTAAAATGCATCGGACATTTGAATGTTAGAATGAATTTATTTTTAGTGATCGCACTTATCGCCTCTTTCTTCTCAAGTAAACTTTGAACCTAAATAATTAGCTGAGCGATGTTGAGTCGTAAATAAATTGCGGGCGAGGGCATTGATCCGTTACTTGTAAACCGATTTTGCTAATTTGAAAATTGTAGTATTCGTTTCTCTTTGACTTATTTATAAGGATGCGTGGGTAGAATCGCAAAACGGTTTGTTCTTGGATTGTTTGCAGTTGCAAAAGATGTACTCCTAAACAGACATAAAAATTAATGATTATTGACTAAATAGGTTATTCTCAATCTCAATTTCTCAATATACCTTTGATTCCACAGCCTTGAAGGACATTGGTTTGCCGTTGCACGACGATGATCCATCGCAGAAAGGTTGATTCTTGGTTTTACCACAGGAACTGACCAAAAAATATCAACTTTTAGAACCCTAACATACTTCAAACGGTAATTAAATAATGTCAAGCCCAGTTACCACCACTTGACTTCACGCCCCTTGTCCAACTTGACCTTGGTGGGCAAGTATTTTCCAGTTGACCCCTGACTGACGTGAAGGTACCTTCCTGGACCAAGGCTAAGGTTCTTTATCAGAAATAGAGCTCAATTAATTAACGTATTCAGGAATCCCTTTTTAATTACCAGACCTTACCATGCCTTTGCCCAGTAGAAGTAGTCCACGATTGAAATTCATTGTCCCTTCAACGCTTCAATTAGTTTAACTTAATTGTTTTCACAATAAAAAGTAATTATTGAAGCCTAGGCTGGATTATTCGAGTAAACTTTATAGTGAAAAATATGAATGAAAAAGTCAATCAGTGAGGAGGTCGATGACCTTTCTATTTTTCTATTTCATTTCATTGCGCATGCGCAAGCAAAAATAAGATGCTCATCTCTCAGAATTTAAGATTACACATGTTGCTGCATTTCACAATGGTTTCAAATCAAGTAATCAAAACGAATCAATTCATTTCATAAGCCGTTTTGTTTAAATTAATTAATTTGATGGTTTGTAAAAAGTACTTCTCATAGGTTCGTGAATCGTATTTTTAAAGACAGCTCGGTAAAAAAAAATCAGGCTTTCTTCTTCACTAACGTCATAATTAAGAAAGATTCCCTATTTAACTAGCATTGTGGTTAACCACAGTCAAGCTACTTTTTTAAAAGATAAATATGAATTATGAACTACCAAGTGGTGAAAAACAACATGAAAATAGGTGCTCTCCATTCTGAAATGAAATTTTCCCTATTTTTAATTACAAATTAAGTTAACAATGGTTCTCGAATTTCTGTTTTGGTTCCTTTTGTGCTTTGGCTTCTTTACTATTTACTGGTCTGCAACGTTTCCATTTTTCCGTAAGTTTTTATTTTACGATATTTATGCCTCTTGGAAGCAGGTTTTCTTAAATTAGTCACTTTTAATTATCGTAATGGGCAATCATTTCCAACCCAAACAGACTGCCAACGCAGACGCTATACAAACCCAACAAGGATCGTTTTTCATCGCTACCATCCTGGACTCATGCCAAATGAAACGTATTTCTATACATGTTGTGGCCAAGAATTTGGTGGCGCAGTTCCACACTGCTGCACGTTCGACCTCTACGGCTACGGTGACCTTCCATCATACGTCGCCACGGCCACGGCGACCAATCCTACGACAGAGCCTCCAAGCTATGTGCCAGAAGACAAACGGTCACCAACTCCACAACAAGAACAGAGCAAAAGGCGTGATCCAAATTAAGGTCCCCGTGGGTCAATCTAGCTTTAAGGCTCATTGAGAAAACATACATTTTAATATATTTTTTAATTTTAGTAGTATTTTGTAGTAATATGCTAAATCTAAATATAAGTTTGATTTAAAGTAGAAAACTTTGGAATTTTGAAAATCGCTTTCTTTAGTCTTGGATTTCCAACGTTTCTTGCTCCTTGAGCAATTCTGCTGCCTCTTCTTGAGCCAACTTGTCCATGTAAATTTTGATGCACTGTTGTGCTTCACGAAGCAATGAAGCGTTCCCATTGTTTCCGCATTTCATGGCAAAATCTTCAGCGTCGTGGAAGTGCCCTTCGGCAGTGTCAAAGCTTTTACCCTTGACTAAAATTTGAGATTTAAAACAAAATAAATAATTTTTGTTTTAGATTTTTTTAATTACGCTCAATTTGTCCGAGGAGGATCTTGGCATTCATGGCCCAAATCCAGTCGTCAATTTTCAGTGCTTCCTCGTAAGAATTCGTGGCGTAGTAGCGCGCGATATCTAATTTGATTAGTTCCAGGTAGCAGCGCCCAATTTCATGGAAGAGGTAACTGCGCTCCAAGGGCGTCTTCGACAAGGGAAGGCGCGTTTCCCAGGTTTCTGCGGCCTCAGCATATGACTGTTTTAGAGCAAAACTTTTTCCGAGATGATCGATTGCACGTGACTTGATGTCCGCCATTTTATTTTGAGAGGCTATGTCCTGCTCCTGCGTAAATGTATCGATTGCCTGGTCGTAGTTCTTCATTTTGATGAAAGCGAGCCCTTTGTAATGTAGAATTTGACAAAGGAGTTCGGCCTTGCGCGGTAGAAGCGTATTCGTAATTTCTTTCATTTGACGCAAAGTTCGGTCACATTCCAATTGACAGTCTTTAGCTCGGCCGATTTCTAGGGCTACAATTTAGCTATCAAGACTGGATAGCTTTCTTTAATCCTGATTTTTAAATTTAAAATATATTTGCAAACCGTGCTCAATGAGGGAAATATTTTTTAGTACAGCGCCTTCTGCAGCGTCCATTTTGATACGACGAGATGCCTCCTGTCGATCACGCTCTACTTGTTCGTAATGGAGGACGACCTGAAACTTGCAATAAAATTGACAATAACTAAGAATGCATAAATTTCTTCAATGATTTAATTATATTTAATTCTTCGTTACATCGTTGTTAAAGTTAAGTCCAAACTTGCGTGAATACATTGGATTTTGCTGCTTCCAAAACTGTTCTCGAATTTTAAGGTAATTGAGCGCTTCGCTCGCATTTTGGCGAAGGACGGGTGCTGACCCTTGATCTGCCTTGATGTCCGGTCGTCGTAGGAATTTCTTCAAGTACTCCATGTCCAGGAACATTGACCCAAGGACCTCACGAGCCACCCAGCGTGCACGGGCCTTCGAAGGTGCCTTCAACTGCGCATTTGTGTCGTTGTCACTGGCATCGGGTCGGATACAACAATGGTCATTTTTGGCTGTAACAAGAATTCTTTCTGCGGTGAATCGGAAAATTTAAGTATCTTTGGATCAGTAAAATCGGTAAATGATTTACGATTGTCCAAAGCTTCGATGGCTTTGATCAACGGAAGAACGTCATCTAGATCTTCGATCTGAGTCCCAGAATGATCCATTATTGCCCGTCGAATTGACTCTTGGCACTTTTGAATCCCAATCCGGAAGATTTCGACGTCACGGCGGAGACGATGTCCACGGTGAAACTGGATCAGCGCCTTTTCGAATAGCCCCAAGGCGAAAAGCGCTTCGGCGTATTGGACCAAGCCTCTCATAAAAGTAACCTTGGGATCCGAAGTTCTGAATGCGGCCTCGGCGTCCCTCCGAGCAGTTTCAGCGTCTCCGAGTTTCAAGTAACATTCGCTTCGGGCGACAAGAGCGCCTCTATGATTAGGCTGAAGCTCAAGGGCCTGTGATTTATACCCTTAAATTAGCGTCCTAATACTGAACACAAACAAATTTAGATTGTTCTGAACGTTACATGGTCGTAACAATAGACAGCTTTTCGATACGATCCAGCCCGAAAATGCATAAGCCCTTCATCCATATACGTCGTAAAAGTACTTTTTGGAATGGGACAACGCTTGATCCGCCTTCTCTTCGTTCCCGCGCCGAGCATCATTTTGAAGCGAAAAGTTAATTAATAGTACAATTTTGAAGGCAATTAAAATTGAAATAATTTTTTTTTAACAAACTAAAGAAAAAACTTAAAATTGTTCTGTATTGGACTTTTGAAACGGCAAAAATTAATTTATTACATATCTCTCAAACTTCTAATATTTCCTTGGCAGTAATAATAGTATTCCTTGGCTTTCTTATTTACTTCAGAAAGTTCTAAGCAGAATTTCATTTTCAACTACATTTTTCTTGCGAATTGCATTGTTCTGATTTTGGAACAACAATAAACGCTTCGCGTCTGTCTATCATCGTTGGAAAATCTATCAAGAAACGGGTAGCGTGTGCAAGATTCCTGCTTTCAATAAAGATGTCACGAAGCATACAATTGGGTAAACGAGTTTTGGATTCAATTGTCCAATTAAGTTTGACGCAATTCCGAAATTGTTTTCAGTGTTCGACCAGTATCGTATTCAGCGGAATGCTTTCGCCGCTGCGGTGGCCGAGTTGTCACTGAAGCCGGAGTGCGTGCAGCAGTTGATTCAACAAGGAGCAATAGTGCTTCTGCGCAATCTTCTTACCGATAGTTCTCAAGCGATTCAACAAAATGCGGCTCTAGCAATTGGAAGGCTCGCTAGTCATGATCCAAAAATCGCTGAGATAATGATTAAGCAAGATATCATCAGAATTCTCCTCTATTTCAACATGGACAAAACAAATGTGAGAGCCGTATTTTTAGAGAAGATACGTTTTCGCTGAAACGATTGTTTCCGTCTGTTTAGAAATACCTGAAGAGAACTGCCCTTACGGCCATTCGTAGCGTCGTGCGCCACAACGCCGAGTTAAGCAAAAGTGTTATTGACATGGGT
>VYYI01003430.1:0-12221 GCA_021029175.1 Bilobella aurantiaca
GTGTCGCGCCCCACCTCTACCAGTTGAGCGCACTCACCCACCGTCGAGCCGCCACGTCGCTAAGTTTCGCTGGCACCTCGGGTGCAGCGTTACAATATAATCTAAAATTTAAATAAGCATTGAAGTACTGTTTCATAAGTTTTTTTTTAATTGTAAAACTTAAATTCCAGCCCGCTTCAGTTAGATCTGATTTACATTGCTACTATGAAAGAAAGAAGAATCCTTACTGGTATATTAATCCGCTCAAAACAGAAGTTCTCAACGTAGACCCACCACTTATTCAAATGTATGAATTTATTGGGGACAAATGGATGGATTATCTAATAGAAATGGCTACGCCGATCTCGAGGGCGCCACCAGCGCCAGGGGCTTATGCAACGCCCAGAACAGCCGCTTACGCTTGGCTAAACGATTCGGAAATTCCCGAGGCACCTCTATCGCGCAGAATCGAGTTTGTCACAGGCCTCAATGTAAGAGGCGAAGAAGCTTCCACGGCCCTCCAAGTGGCCTCATATATTTTTGGGGGACATGTAGCTAATCACGTAGATTCTCTGGGAGAAGATGCTGACGAGCGTGGAGATCGAGCTACAACTTTTCTTATTTACGTAAGTACTTGCTGTTTCAAAACTGCATTATGCAACACTGCGTTGCTGATTTTAATAACGAAATTTGTATAGATGAACGACGTGGCATCCGGTGGGTATACGGCATTTCCTCTACTGGACACTTTTGTGGAACCGGTAAAGGGCTCTGCGATTCTTTGGTACGACTCATTACGCAACGGCGACATTGACCATAGAATGCTTCATGGTGCTTGTCCTCCCAAATTCGGTCACAAATGGATCGCCACGAAATGGACGCATATGAACGAAAACATGTTTACAAGACCCTGTGATGAGGATCCGGATGAATAGATATTTATTTTTACCCTGTAATGTTAGTTGAACACACGATACATGTGTTTGTATATATCATTTTAATACTCAAAATCACATTGGGATGCGGCATTAGTAAAAAAAAAATGTACACAAATTATTTATTAAAAATGCACCAGTTCTAATGTTACAATTACTAATGAACAAATGATGGCGAAATGATGGAGTGTTCCGAATGTCAGAAAATGTGCGACTGATATAAATTAGACCTGACAAGCGCCCAACAAAGATTCTATTGAACTGTTCAATATCTATCGATTGGTTTCTGCAGAGTATTTTGTTTTTCAAATTACGATCTTTTGAGAATAATATACAGTCAAAGTAAGTCAATATAAATTTTCATAATTCAGATCTCAATACTGATGTTCCCAAGCCACTTGACTTATTTCTGTGATGCTTGAAACCACATCACTTTTACTACTTTTTTTTATACTTTACTTACTTAGGTACTCTTTTTTATTTGTTCATTTTACTTGAGGTTGCTTGTGTTAAGTTATTAAGTGGAGCGAGGAAAATGATTTGAATTTTAAATAACTTGATGATTATTGAATTGCAGAATCTTGACGTATCCAAAAATGTTCACATTTTCTATGTTGCAGCGTCGTAATTCCAGAAAATGGAGAAATATACAGCAGACGCCTAAGTGATTTGACTTGCTTGTAAATCAAAATACGCTTGTGCTGTGTTTCCGCTACGAATTTGAACGTCATATGGCAAGATGATCAAAAGAAAATCAAAAGCCAGGAGAAATGATTATGATGAGAAAACTATAGTCTGCAAAGTGAAAGTCGGCGATGCAGCGAATATTTCTCATTTATTTTTTACTTTCACCTCCTTCTATCTTTTGATCTTCGAAAACTCCCAGGAAATTAGTCTTTCGCCCTGCAGAGTAGAAATGAATTTAAGTGGAAATCTCCATGCATAAACCTGTAAAGTTTGACAGGATTCTGACAATAAATCTGCCTTCGGAAGAGAAAATTTTCCTCGGGGTTCTTTTTCTCCCCTTTTAAGGTGCTACAGAAAGTGTCGGTTGGACTTTACAATAGAACTAATCTAAAGACTCGAGAAGAGCTTTCAGCCGAGGCCAGAGGGATTCATAAGATTCAATTCAGCTGGAAAGTTGGGAAGATGCTTTTCATTCTTCAAAATTGAATCCCACTGACCCTCTCGGGAAACTTTTCGTTAAATTTTGAGCTCCTGGTCGAAACAAATTGAGTTACAAAGATCCGTACTATTTCTTCCGCTTTTGATCATCGTCGTAGGTGGAAGTTGGAATTAAAATTTTAGCATCGTCGGTCCAGCTTAATAAGGGCCTCCGTAAATCATTCACACGGCTCTTGTTAGCAGGGATTTTAAAATTTGGACCGCTTTATAAATCACAGCTCCTTATTGTCAAAAATCATTAGAAAAAAAATAGACTGGGTGATTCTGGAAAGGAGGGCGTTTTCCGACACGCGCTTCCTTTTAAAGGAATAGGAACACTAAAGCTTTTGTCAATTTCAGACGAAGGTGAGCCCTTGAAATTTTTTCTTTTCTAAAAAGTACATTTAGAAAAGAGAACGGAACTGGAAGTTATAGCAGTTTGCGAAGTGGAAAAGGAAATGAATGTCTAGCTAAAAGTGTACAAAAACCACCAGAATGGAACCCAGGGTGAAAAATCTGAGCTCTCGGGGTTACGTTACAATTTTGGCAAGAATAAGAAGGGAAATAAAAGGGAAAAGGAAAAAAAAAGCTTTTCACTCCTTCGCATACCTCGATTTGCCCGAAATCTGGGAAGGAAGAGCGATCTTCAAACATTTCTCTTGTAACGTACATTTTCCAGCCTAAAAGTGTTTCCGAATTCAACACTGTGAAGCCATACGTTAAAGTTGGGAATTTCACTAGATTAAGTCCAGCCTGCTCTCTCCACTTTAAAAGGTCCAAAGAGGTTTCCAGCGTCAAGGAAAATACTGGGAGACTCAGGGGACTCTCCAAAAGTTTTCCAGAACAAGAGAACTTGATTTCCAGCGTTCAAACAGACTCTACAACAACCGTACAATGATACATCTCCATCGCTCTCCTATAAGCACGAAATAAGATCAATTACCGAGTAGTTGGTGAATGACAAGAAAATATTTTGTAGAAAAAATATAATATAATAATGACCTCTAATAAGTCAGGAAAAACAACATTTTTTGAACATAATTTTAATATTTCAGAAACTACTAGTAAAAATATCTAATGTAAATAGAATTTTTTTCAATCCGGGTAGAAAAAAGCTTATTAATTAAATTTATTAATTATTAAAGATAGTCTTGCAGTATGTTACAAAGCATTTCAAAATTAGTAATCAATCAATCGCTTACCTGAACGCTCATTTTGGCGTAAGCCAAAACTAAAACGAGTTACAACAATTGAGACAAAATTAGCAAACGTTATTATATTTGACTTTGAAACCCAACCTAAAGTTTTCAAATGATTTTTTTAAATCCGGTACTCCGTAGTTCTGTACTGTATCCTCGTAACACTATTTTATAAGCTGTATAAAATTTAAAGAAAACCGCTGTTGTAAAATGGGTCCTCTGGGAATGACGAAAAAGGAATTTCATTGGATTTTAAGGACTGGCGTTGTAATATCAAGTACCATTCTAACCTCACCTCATCTCATGTCCCATTTCTTAGAATTAAGACCGCAAGGACAAGAAAATTGGATGGGAGTCTTCCCTGGTCCAACGCTGTTGAGATGCTTGAATTTAAAATTTAAAGACCAATTTATAAGTCCATTGTTCTGTTGGCCCTTGTCGCAGGGCTCCCTGGGCCGAGTATAGAAATAATTGTAACTTTTCCCTCAGCCCTTCTTCCTTAATTCAGGGACCAAGGAAATTAGAGCTCTCTTCACAGCCTCCCAAGGTAGGAGGCCTCAGAATCAAATCAAGAATGTTGGGATCTTGTTGTATAACTCCAAGGATGAAGTACAAAGTTCTGTCGAGATCTCCACCAATTCCCCTGCCTTGCCTTCCCTTCAAATAGAGATTCGGAGGGAACACTGCAGCACAGCCTCAACTTCCCTCAAGTTGGAGACGTGAAATGAAGCGAGGCTTCTAAGGCCCTTCAGTCGAGGTTGAGACTTCATTCCAGTAAGAACCTCCGCCAACAACCTCAGCCGAAAAAGGCACCTCAACCACACCGGCTTCAAAAACGTAGGGCTTCAGTTGGTTTTAATTTACAGTTCCAGCATGTCACCACGGCAGAAACCAGCCAAATCCACTTCCTCCAGCCATCCCATTGGGAAACATTGGAGAAGCTAATTAATGCCCCTCTGAGTACTAAAACAATCAAGGAGCGAGGGAGGGGTTGACTTTTGAATTCAAATTGAAACATGTCAAGTTATGCAGGAGAGTCAAGTGAAAGTGAAAATTCGTTCTATTGTATTCGAGTGGTAGTCATAAACTGGAGAGTCAATTAATTTTGTAGGGCTTCCCTCTGCACACAGAAAAGCTATGACCTACAGTTCGCGTGTCAAGCGAGAAGACCCTTCCAAATTGCTGCAAGTAAGTCTTTTATAATGAAGGAAACAGTTGATTTGGGCCGGTTTTACGAGGAGTGGAACAATGTGATTGGGGAAAGCTTTGACAAAGTTTGTAAGTGGTTGACAGATACAGGTGGTGGGATGGGAGCAATTTGACTTGGGGAAATGGGCGGTGGCTTTTACGACTTTCAGATGAATTTGAGCAGTGGTTTATGACTTGGGGAGGGAAGTGGATGCAGTGTTAGTTGGTAGTTGTTCTTGTTAACATTTATGGAAGAGGCTTCTTTATTTCCATATCACCGCATTCTCCTCATGCATTCTTTCCCAAGTTGGAAGATGAAGGGGAGATTTAATGGGAAAGCAAGGGGAAGAAGTCACTGGAAAAGTGGGTTCCATCGCTTCCTTCCATTTCACAAGATTCAGGGACCGTGCCCTTTTCAAGTTTTTGGACCCAAAGGCGAAATGAGAATTAGGGAATAGGCCTTTTGAATTGTTGGGAATGTAATGTGACCTTATATTTCATCTTCTGTCTCCAGGCGCATCTATCAACTTTTCCAACATCCCTAGGATCAGAAATTTCGGGAATCTCTTTGTCCTCATAAAATATAATTTTAGGAAACTTTCCCCACTGACAAGGAAACCTCTCTTTCCGGTTTCGGAGAATTAAAGTTAGAAGAATTCGAAATCCTTCAAATAAGCTAGATTATTGTTCATTAAATAAATTGTAAACATAATTAAAGGTAATTTGCATTCGAAGACATTAGGCTTTTGGCTGAAAACACTTTGGTTCAAATTTCTTAAGCGTCTTACTAAAATGATAAATGATTTATGATCTCGGCAAATGTATGGTGAAGGGTAGAAATATTACTCGACATAGCACTTTTTTTTATTGTAGTGCTTGAAATACTAGTAAAGAATATTAATTAGATTTTTAAAAATTAAAAAGTTAATTAGAATAACAGCGTCGGAGTAAAGTTGTAATATTATTGTTGCCAAATTTGAAAAGTGGACTTTGGGTCAGTGGTGTTGAAAGAAATTGGCAATACCATAATTAATCAAGATCGTCACTCTCTGTTAAGCACCGCTGAAGCACCGCAATACGTATAATTTATGAGATTTAGGAGGATAATAAGCCTTGGTTATTAGGGAGCATAAACCTGGCAGAGCACCCTGCGTGTAATCAGTGAATCAATAAAAGCCATTTCCCGAAGAACGATTTACTTCCTTGTTTACTCTGCGGAAGAGTCAATATAGAAAGTATCCGCTGCCAAAGGACCTTTCTCCACTTTCTCTTGGGAAGAAAGTAAGTGCGGCAGCTTGGTCCAATTCAGCAGCCTCCTCTCCGCTCTCTTCAATTCGCTCCAAAGATAAAATTGGGAATAAGCGACAGGGGATCTATTTGGATTAGGATATTAAATGCAAATGCCGACATAAAAGGAGCATTACCTTCAAATCGAATCAAGGTACTGCTCCCATTTCACAGCTCCCGCCCTGACAGTCGAGAAAATTCATGACACCTCCCACGTTGTTTCTTTCTTCCCATTTCATACGAATGGAAACGGTGTGCACAAGACGGTTTGATCGATACAACTCAAGGAAGTGCCGGGAAGGGTACGGAAATTGAAAAGAAGAACTTTCTTTTCAATTTATTGAAATGACTCAAAGGCTCTTCTAGTAAAACCAATGCATTAAACCAAATGAATAGAATTAGAAACGAAGGCATTCATTTACAAAAAAAAAAATCTTAAAAAAACTATCTTAAAACTTTCGTATTTGAGGACTTTAGATTTCTAATGATATTAGATCACCCAAAGACGACTTTCAACTTCTATTATTAAAATCAAAAGGTTTTGGTCAAAAGGTCCTTACAAATGGTAGACATCTTCTTTATATAATTTCTTCTGAAGAATTACTTGTTTCTTACCAAACGAAATAGTTTTTCGTAGTTAAAGGAGCAAAACTTTAGAGTGCCCCAAGTATCCAAGTTTTTGGTGAGATCTTCTGGGTTTTCAACATTTGAAACCTGCTTTCAAAAGTTCTTTACTCAAATAGAACTGCTCAGGGAAATGCATATGTTGTATAAAAGTAAAGATGTTTTGTAAAATTAGTTTTTTTCTTTGTCGCTTTTCTGAGATTCCTGGAAGGAAAAGGCGTAAAAGTTTGTAAAAGGTAAAGTAAAAGTAATGTTTGTGAGGCTGGAAATGGTGGAAATGGTGAAAGTGGTGTAAATGCTGATGGAATGATCTCATGCATGAAAGTAATCAAGTTAAGCCAGGCGTAATCCTAAAGGCAAAGGGTACGTAATGGATATTCACTAACTGGAGATCCCTTTATCTTTCCTCATTCACATATTAGGGAATTGTATTGTCTGTGCGGGAGAGATATCAAAAACTTGCCAGCAAATACTGCCCAAGTAGTTTCCTTCCATCACCATTATGTAGACTCATCCAATTTCCAAAGCATATAGGTTCACCTTCCCTTTCCATGTCAAGGCTTGTTTTCTGAATTGTGCTGATGCTGCCGCATGAAGTATTTGCCTGTCTCTTGTTTTTGGGTGTGGCTCCTTTGGTGTCCATTTCCCCCTTCCCTGACTTTCAGTGGCTTCCAATAACTATTTTCATCGTGAACGGCCCTTGTCACGGTCCATTACCTTTTCGGAAAATCAACTTTGTCGCACAGGAAAAAAAGAAGAAGAAATTTTCCTAAATTATGCCTTCGATCCTAAAGGGGAAATTCACTTGTCAGCTCAAAGAGCGAGCATAGAATTTCTGCCATTTTTCTTCCAAATCTGCGTCCAACCATTAGATTCCCAGTTTAATTAATTTTGGCCAAATAGCGTTAAACAACGATTAGGTTCGGCCGCACGCACGTTACGCAAATGTTATATTCACAATTCCTTTTGCAAAGTTCAAATTAATCATTCAAAAACTTTTAAAAGCCGTATGATTTTTTAATACAGTTGCCACAATTTAATTTACAGCTAGGACATTTTTATTTTAAACTATAAAATCGTAGTGGTGGTTTTACTGTAGGTTTTAGCTTCACCTCCGCCGCCGCAGTGCAGTAGTTTCCATGCACTATAAAGTTGTGGGGCTTTGGGACTTAATCAGCAAAGTAATGCTCCAAATTAGCTCTCCACGTGCATCACTGTTTCATTTGTAGGATTAGAAGTAATGCGCTCGGGTTAATTACTTTTCTGTGAAGGTGCTCGGCTGAATTTATCAGGCCCATCAGTAGGTAGCTTTACAGATTCTGGCCTTATTTGGTGATCATTCAAGGTGGGGATTTACGTCTCATCATCATCCATACCGTAATTAACAAACACTTCCGAAAGGGAGATGTGTCGAGAGATTAAAGATCCTCAAGGGGCTCTCTGAATAGGCTTCAAATAAATTTGGACTTTTAGTCTTAACTGGGTCAGTTGTTCTTGACATGGGCTTCAATGAAGAGTCATCATTTGTGAGCCAGACCATTTTGATTTGAAGATTACTGAGAATTAGAGAGATCTATAACGGGAATTAATAGAAAGAATCAAAGAAAGCTTCAAAGGAAATCTGTGCAAAGGTTTGGGTGTTAGCAGAACTGACACTGCAAGAATACAATGACAATTGGTCTACAATTTATTAAGGCTCTTAATTCATCTTACCCTACTTTCAACACATTAAGCATTTTCAAATAGACTGACTCCTAATGATAAATCGAGGAGCCTCTGAAACGGCTTACTTTTGACATTGGACATATAATTCAAGGTTGGAATAGGACGGAGTTATGTTAATCACTTGTGTAAGTGTAATGTGCTTCGTAATTTATGATCTGGAGGACAATGGGCAGGGTGTAGAAGATTTCGTTGCGTAGAATTGAATCCGACGGGAGACTTCCTAGTGTGAAATATTACGTAATGTCCCATAACATTGGTAATAACCGCATGGATTCTCTTCAAAAGAATTTAGATCCCTTTTTGTAAGATCCCGTAAGTTGGGACGATGCAAGAAAATCCTCCTGGAAGGAATTTTTTCTAAGCCTAACAACCATTTTATGCTCTGCCATTGTTTCTGAGGAGAAAGCGTGTGCAAGGTAAGTCCATACTATCCAAGATTTCTGGCTGAATTCATGGACGAATACTTTGGAACTCAAATGGAAAGTATTTTGAACCTCATCTGGAAAATAGTCCATTTCATACATTAGAAAGTAAATTTTCCAAAATCCCAGACTCTAGACTCCATAGGAAAAAAAACTCACTGGGATATCTACAGTAGAGTGAAAGTAGCATTGCGGGGTAATTTGGATCTGTGGAAGATTTTTTTAAATTTTGATAATTTCTTCACACAAAAAATCGGGATTTTTTTTTCGAAATTTATATCCCCCATATAGTATTAAAAAAAAACTTTTACAAAATAATATATTTTTATTTTTAGATCGTCTTTAAGATATTTTTAATTGTGTTCATCGAAGTATCAATGAAATTATTAAATTATGAAATACAGGAACAACAAAATTTAACGTTTTACCTGTTACATATTTTGAAAGTTCCGGGTTTATTTAGAGAAACCATATTGCACCTTGATTTCCATTGACACATTTCTTCCCTTCCATTCGATGGCATTTCAAACGAAGTATCGAGAAGCCTGAAGCCTGACAAAAAAAAAATCCAGATCTTTTCTTTTGAAATTTTGTACAACAGAACACCCATCGAATGGTTTATAAAAGTTTTGTGACGGTCTTTTTG
Organism: Bilobella aurantiaca; assembly: GCA_021029175.1. NCBI lineage: Eukaryota > Metazoa > Arthropoda > Collembola > Poduromorpha > Neanuridae > Bilobella > Bilobella aurantiaca. The sequence goes on from VYYI01003430.1 coordinate 9,170, forward strand.
GATGCATTTTGATCAAGACTGCAGTTCTCCCTTATTTTCCTCTGTAGCCGTAGCGTTCTTATTGTCTGTCATCTTCCGATCTCCTGATCAGCCATACAGATCCTTCCTTTGAACTTGCAGCTAATTTATCCTTGGGAAAATTTACCCTCAGTTCAATCCGTTACAGTTGGATTTTTTTCGATGCCTTTTTTAAAACTAGAGCGATTCCTTAGAGACTGATTTGTTCAATCGAGCGTAAGCTGGCGGAGGTGCGAAACGCCGGGAAGGAAAAATGTAAATTAATATTTCTTTCCAATCCTGATTCCCCTTCTGGAAATAAATGTAGCATGCTTCCGTTTTCAGTTTTTTTTTTGTGGCGTTTGAAATGAACAATCTTCAGTATGGCACACGCTGCTGGATAACCATTCCGCTATTTTAAGTTTGTTTCATGTTAACATTTTTGCTTTCAAATCAATTACTTATACTGAACCGGAAGTTCAAGTTAAAAAAATGTAAAAACTACTACTCATTGGTGAAATTCATTTTCGGCAAAAGCTAATTTACCAAAACATTGCGAGAATTCAAAATTTAGAACAAAAACAAGCATTATTGGCAAACGGGAACGTTTTCAGTTTTCTTGAACGTTTTTATATATGCCTCAAAGACCACTATTCAGTGTAACCACGTAAATTTTAATTCAAAGATACGGAACGTCGTGCCAGGAATGAATGAACTTCTTTAAACACAAGATTAATGGCATTTTGTGGCAGAGGTAATGACATCTTTTATAAAGCAACATTTTTGTTTCACTTGACGCTCTGAGGCGGCAATAAAGCGCTTAAGTAACGGAAACCAAATGCCATGTTTCTTGAGGAAATTATAGTGAAAGTAATTAGATGGCGATTATGGTTTTGAATTGTTAATGACTGTTCCTCGGACCCTCTTAATACAAGTTTTCCACGGATTAGCATCAATTCAGCTAGAGTTCCATGATCCTAATCTAAACGCGTTATCTTGACTATTAGTTGATCTTGGGATTAATTTGTAAAGGAATATCAAGTGAAAATGTACAAGAGTTCTAATGGCGAGAATATTGCCATTTAAGGAGTTTAATTGCGAGTAATCTTTTGTGCTATTGTTACTAAAGTGGATCTACCTACTCCTATTCAGCAAATAATGATCATCTATTCATATTTTCGTAATTGGAACCTGTGGGGCGGAATTGTCCTCAATTTACGTTTTCTATGTCCTAATGGCCTAGCTTGTTCAATAAAAACAATTAAAAAAACAAAGCAGTCGGTGTGGAAAGTCCTAAAAATGCGAAAGAAAAATATTGTATAAGGCAGGGTCTCCGAAGCTATTTAATAAATTAAAAATATAATTGATTATCATACTATTCTTTTTATATACAGAAGAACGGTTGAAATTAAGTTTCAGTTAATTTAAGACAACTGAAAAATGAATGACAAATGAAAAATAGTGGACTAATTATATGACTAAAAATAAATATTTTCTTAAGTACCGAGCTATCTTATATATTATTAGTCATATGTATACACTGAAAACAGTAGTTTCTCATCAGCTTCAAATTTTTAAATATTACAATTCAAGGTTAACGCTTGGAAGCCAAATGGATTCACAGATGCTGTTTCTTTTCATTCATTCTGTTAAAAAAAACACTTCTGAGATCGACTGACAGCATGAACAACAAAAAAGCTTCCGTCCTTAGGGAAGTGGGCTTCCATGCATAAGCACTGCAGCCCCTGATCCCTCTACCGAACAGATTTATATTTTCAACATTATTTACCGATTAAGCACTTTCGACAGCGGGAGAGCAGAAGATGTCGAACAACTTGCAGCGGATGGCTGCTACCATATCGACAATTTCTTCACGTTCACTCCATCACTCCTTCGTTTTTAAATAAAATCAAGTTTGATCGGAAAGGAAAAGGGTATATTTACCCTATAATAAAAATCAAAGAAATTAAGTGCCGTGGAACTTCTTTTAAGAACTTACTTTAAAGTCTATAACTACAAGAGTACCTAATGTACTTACTTTTCTTTCTCTTTTGAATAAACAATTGTGGAGCCTGTTTCATTAAAGAAAAGAATACTTGAATATTTAATTGAACGAATTTAAATGTTTTTGTATTTTAAAAAAATTGAATTGGGAGGATTTGTTGAGATTCACGAACAATAGGTAAATTGTCCTTTGTTTTCTTAAATCAGCGCTTGGTACTTTTAAAAATTGTGACACCAGAATGTATACATTAGAATAACTATACGCATTGTGTTCAACTAAAGGAGATTAGCATAAACAAGGAGATGTACTTTGTAAGGGCCGAAGGTTGGAAACATTGTTTCTTATTAAAATGGGAGGCTGAGAGCGTCAATGACTTGACAGTTGACACATGACAGGGACTTTTTAGAAAATGTTTCCAAGAAGACTTTCGGCTGAAATTAACAAATGTATCTCAGAAACTTATCTAATTTTCATTCATGAAAGAAACCCAAAGTCGCCCTGTCATCTCATTTTCTAAAAAGCAAGCGACATGGCTGAACAATTGTGCTAGATCAGCGATTCTCTCGTGCCACAAAGGTCGGCTTCGTCATTTGTGCATAATGAACAAAATTTTGTTTTAGTGCTACTGGACTTGGCTCTCCATTAGTTTTCCTTAAATAAATTTGAATATTTGCCGCATAGAGAATGGACAGACATAATTAGCTGTGTTGGAAGTACAGATATTATGTACTGTTTTGTGTACCAACAATAACCCTCTAAACTTGGCTTGAACTTCTGAAAAAGCAATTGTAAAACAAGTGGACCCTTGAAGTGATTATTTTGAAATTAGAATCTCTACTTTGCCTCAAGGCACTAGCCTGGAAGTACCTAAACATCCAACTGCTGCTCAGTCCCTGCTGCATGTACTTGTATTATTTTTTGGCTGTTCAAAACTTCAGGGCCGACATTCTCGATTCGGCTTAAACCAAAGATAAGCACATTTTAATCGCGATTCAATTCTCGCGAAAGATAAGCCAAAATTTTTAGTTAAGCTAAAGTTTAACTTAAACT
>VYYI01003431.1:0-12221 GCA_021029175.1 Bilobella aurantiaca
GGACCTCAAGGTCTCCGCCTTGGTAGTATCTTAAGGGCCCATCTTCATTCTTGCCGAGGACTTAGGAGACTTATTTGAAAGAGGCGGAAGGTGGTTTTGTAGAATAATTGCTTTAGATTTCTCTGTAAAATAAAAAGGAGCCCTTCGTCCTTGGATTTGTTTCGTTTGACGCGATTCTCGAATTAACATTTCTATGAAAAATTGATAGGAATCAAGATCAGAATCAAAGCTCAGGAAAAGCACATGTCTCGTTTTTGAATAGTTTCAACGAAAACCTTTGAAAAAATTTAGGTCGTGAAACTTCCAGGTGTGCTAACGTTGGGAATTTTACACCAATTTCTAAAATGCTGCTTAAGTTGCATTGTGTACATTTAATCGATGATTGTGAAGTTTCGTAATTGTAATTACTAAATTGTAAAAGAAAAAAAAAACTCCGTATTTGGCAGTTTAATTCCAAGATTTCAAGCAATTTTAATGCTTTTTTTTCAATCAAGGGGATGAAATTGAAGAATGGTATGATTAAGTGTAATAAATTTATTTAATATGAAATCAATAGTTATGAAGGATAAGCGTTAATGCTTATTAAAAATAATTTTAAAAACATCATTAAAAAATTGTTGTTTGAATATTTAGTTGTTTTTTGGCTCTAATCAAGGAAGCGAAAGCAAAGACTTCTATTTGCCCTCCACGGGACGCTAACCTTTTCGGCTAAAGTGCCTTTTCAAGAATCAAATTTCTGTTCTAACTGTTCTAAAAAACTCTACAAATTTTTTGTTTTAACTTGAAGCAAACTGAAACCTAATTCCTTACCCTTGAATTGTACTTTACTTTATTTGAAACGCTCAGGCCAAGTTTTGATACGTCGTAACGTCTTCCGGTCATAAGGTTTTTTTTACTAGTTCTTTTTTAATTATCAAAGTTTCTTGAAGTACGCTGTATCAGGTATCAAGTGCGTAGAAAGCTTTCTGCGCAAAAATTTCTGGGTATGTGTAGCAGTAGTGTACATGTATGTGAGTAAAAGATTTGTTAAATATACAGGGTTTTATGTGCGCAAAATTTTACAAACAGAAAACTTGCATGTGGAGAAAAGTTGATCTGTAACGCAAAATTTGTTTTTAAACAGAGTTAAATAAATGGTAGAAAAAATTACGAAAAAAAATTCAGCCGAATACGTTTTCATCTTTGTGACAGTCGGCGGTTGTCGGAAAAAATATGCGAATATAATATGATTTGTCGTAATTTACCAGCTGTACAGCAAATGATTTGCCATAAATGCTATAGTCAGCAACTACTGTTTCTGAGAAAGGCCAATGCATGTTTACTTCTTCAAATACATCCGCCTTGGCTGTTTGTAAGCTGTCTCGGCAGTAAGTGAGGCATAACAGATATTTAAATTAAGGATTTGGCACTACAACCAGAAACAGAGATTTTGGAAAATTACTTTTGTGATCTAGAAGCATGCAATATGCCTTAGTACAACTTAAAAGAAACATCATACACGGTTTTCACTGTGTATTGTTTGAATAATTGTTGGAAGAAAATGAGAAAGTTTTACAAATTCATCATGCTATGGTAAATTTTGAGGTTTCTGGACTATATTCCGCTTGTGGTTGACATTTAAAAAAACTGGATTTGCCTGAGTGAATGCCTTAATTAAAGACTATCTATAGCATTTTATACCTCTCATTACTTTGTCTCACGCAGGTATTTTGGTTTTTGATTTGTACCGTCATTCTGAGTGAATTTTCATGTCCTCGAACTCTCACATTGTATATCATCTCACATATCTTCTGTATTCCACAGGAGATAGCTATCGGTTTGATGGCACTTGACCATGCAAAGTAGCCTATATAATGAACACTGGAGCTCAAGTTTCTCAAATTTCAGAAAAAATAGTTAAATAATTGATGAAAATTGTGCTCTGTGTATTTGGCAGATATCAGTATCAATAGATATGTCATGTATAAGTTGTAATTAGCTTTTGTTCTGTTTCCAAACATTGATAATGCGTTAGAATTAACTATTTTTCAAATTCGATGTAAGGCATATCAAAAAAAAAAGAAACTTTTTTCATTAAGTTTTAGCATAATTTGAGTAATAATTTGTAGTAGTTGGCGCTGATGTTAAATTTTTGCTTTGATTGCAGATTTTCTTGCCAAATTTTGCTTAGGTACTTTCTCCATGGACCATAAATTCTGCGGAAGTGAGAAGAATTGATTAAGTAACAGAGAGAGGGTCTCTTCCAGGAAAATGAAATTAAGTATGAAATGATTAAGTGTTTGCTACAAATCAAGCCTTTCCAGGAAAACGATCTCTTCCGTTTTCGTTACAAAATTTGTAAAATATGACGACCCGGAGCAATTAAAACTTGATTTGGTGCATTGAGTTACAGGAAATCCGGACAGTAACTTCAAATTAAATTACATCAATGTTTAATGTAGCAGTAGATTAATGTCAAACTAATATTATTTGGTACATTGGCATGCATGTTGATAGTAGGCCAAAATGCCGCCTTGGAGTTCATGACCTGTCTCTCATCGTAAGTGTGTAATTTAAGTGCAGATGCTATTTGCCATAATTCAAATGCATCTTGACTGGATGAGCTGTTGCGAAAAGCTATTTATTACCTTCCTATTTGTACCGTGTCCCAAAGGCATGACAAATATTTAAATTAGTTTTCAAACTACTCGCAGTAGACTAAAGCCAAAGAGGATTAGGCTAATAATAGAAATAATTATATCACTTCCGCCTCTACCGCCAACTTTCAAGAAACGACTATAATTCCTTTAAGTTTAAATTTAGGCCTCTCGTAACGCTTTGATAAAGCTTTCTCGGAAATTATGACTATTTAAAAAAAATCCAGTTTTAAAATTTAGCGTGTACGAGAAATTTAGCAAATTTTAGAACGAGGATAAAGTACCTAACCGTTTTTAGATTACCTGTGAATTTATTTTAAGCCATTATGTTGAATCTATATAATTTGAACTTAGAATGTTATTTTGAAATTATATAGGGTTTTATGTTAATTTAGAAAATACAATTATAGTTGTTACATAGATGTCTGCTATATGATAATAGAGGTAATATAGATAGTGAGACGAATTTATTAAAGATTGATGATAGCAACAAGCTAAAAAATGTAAATCAATTAGGAGGTATAGAAGGTAAAGGAAGCATTAAATAGTACATTATCGTAATTAACTTGAGCTTATCGTCTTGAGTACTTACTTTTATGTAGAGTTTCATTTTAGACGAATATTTTGAAACTAAGTAATATATTAAAACACTATTTTAAAACTATCTAGGATTATATTTTAGGCAATTATTTTGAAACTAAGATTTTATTATTTGTACGTGAGATTTGTGCCCAAGTTCAAGGCTTGCTCATCATGTAACATTTTGGATTTATGGGTGGCCCTTGGCAAATGCCACTCGCTATGGTATTCCTGCAAGTGTCAACAAAGTGGAGTTGGTTGCTTGTTAAGTGAAAGACGAAGGAGGCGTGTCCATAAATTATGCCACAACTGGCCATCATTTAACAGAAACTGATTTCAAGCACAATCCTGCATTCTACTTTGTTGCGTTTCCAGTCAAAGGAAGCTGGAGAATTAATTGTAGGTGATGAGAGCAAGAGACTAGGCTTATTTAGAAATAACAAGAAATGATAGTTACTTCACCCATCGTCAACCCACGCTCTTCCAGAGATGTATGTTGAATGAAGTGTAAATTGAGTAAAATTTAGTGTACAATTAAAAAAAAAACTGATCTAGAATTCATTTTTTTAAAACTAAATTGCCATATTTGGGAAATTGGTGAACCATATTTGGCTGGAAATATTTCAATATTTTAAACGCTTATCATTTGTAGGCAATGAATTTTAGCGTTCGGAAAGGAACCAATGAGAATTGCTAAACGACAGTGTCACGGAATGATTTGATTTCAATTTTGGCAGAGTGCAGATTTAGGTTCATTTTAGCAAGTTTTGCGGTATCTAAAAATAGTTTTTCATCACGAATGACGACATCATGTCACGAAAGCAATTTTCCTACAAAAAACGCTTTATCATAAAATATGGCGATTTTGTTTCATTAATGTAAACGAACTCAGAAATTAAATTTCAAAAATTACACAAAGCGAAACTCTTATTTTAGTTCTAATAAACAATATACCATACACTTGTCTAAATGAAAAAAAAACTCATGAAACCATTATTTAAAATTTTCTTAAATTTTCAGCTTATTTGTAAATCTACTTTGATATCACCATATACTTAAATTCATTTTCATATTACCATTCACCGAACCATTTATCAAACCATTTTTCTGAATGGTAGATGCTTAATTGAAAAGCGACCTTGTGCCCTTTGCCGTCAAAGGAAGATCATTTTTCATTTTGAAACTTGTAAACAGGAGGAACAGTTGCATAGCGGTCAAAAAAAAAATGGTACGAAAAACAATGTAAAATTTATAAACATATTTCTATACCTTCAAAAAATCACGCTACCAGCATGCCCACCAATATTGAATAACAAAATCATAGACATATTGAAATACAAAATTCACATGAAAATTAATTTTAATTTGCAGCTTGTATTTTTGTTATCACGGAAAATTAGAAAGTTTCAAACTTTAATTGGAAACAACCAAATATATTTTTTTGAATTCATATTTTTCCTGCTTTGATGTGGATTTCTGACATTAATCGTAGGTCATTTGAAAATCACATAATTAACATTGTTTATGCGATTTAGAGTTCCGCAGCTCAACAGAAAGTTCAATTCAACTTTATCTGATGTATTGTTTTTTAAGCTTTTGAAAAATTGGTAAACGGAGTAAAGGGCGTGGCTGGTTTTGGTGAAAGAAAAGGTGACGTGAAATATAGCACTTCACATCGACAACGTCTCAATTTCCTAAATTTCGAATCTAGCCTCCTTTAAGGTGCCATATAAGAGTGACAAATGACCTAATTAGTGTCATCTTGGAATTTCTCTAATTCAGCCACCTTCGTGATACTGATTGTAATGGTAGCAGGTCAATACCGAGAAAGCCAAACCCGAGAACGATCAAAGCCGAGAAAACCTAAACAGAGAAAACCCATGTTATGCTTACGGCTGTTCTCGTTTTAGGTTTTCTCGGTTTAGGTTTTCTCGGTTTAGGTTTTCTCCGTTTTGGTCGTTCTTGGATTAGGTTTTCTCAGTTTTGCTTTTCTCGGTATTGGCATGGAACCGATTGTAATACCAAGAGCTACCCATTCTTAAAAAAATTCGTTTTCAGAAATAGAGAAGATAGTTTTACAGAGATTTTTTCCCAATATGGTACTTGGCCTTCCCAAAGTGATACACACTGCCATTGCGTTTATGTACATTTAGGCAACAGATAGGTTTAATAAAACTGCACTTTTCGATATCTTATGATGACATTCGTCTTTGGATCATTAACATTTTGTATCTATCCAACTATCAACTTACCAAACCAAATATGAAATAAGACAATTTCAGCAGAGAATATAGTATTGCTCTTAAACAAGAAACTGGGCGTGGATCCAAACCTCAATAAAAAATGTCATTCTCGCCACGCAACTTTTTCCGTATATTTCGATAGGCGGTGATGAATGAAACACACTTGCGAAAAGGCAGATTGAGATATCTTATGCGCTTTGTGGTTATGTAGCGTACCAAAATCAATGATAGTTTCAAAGGCTGTAACAGATAATAGAGTGCGGGATTTATTATAATTTGGATCAACAAAAGATAGACCATGACTTGTGATGCTAAAAGTGAAAATGAATACGGAGGAATCTACATGCGCTGCTAATTAATTATATTTTGCAAAATTCCATTTTAAAAAGTTAGCAGAATGTTTTTTCTTAGATAGCTTTTTGTCTCAGTTGACATCTTTCATAGCTTTCTAAATTAATTTTTAATTTTTTACTGTTTGCTTTTCATCCCCAATTCTTGCCGGTATGTTCAATTTCAACTGCAGGAGGCCTAGCCTGTATAACGCACTTTCTCCGTGTTTCCGCATTTCGTCTTGCTCAATAATTCATATCACCATTGCCTTCTCCGCTTTGTGATTAATTGCGTAGATTCCACGTCTCACGAGTCAAGACGCTTCCTTGAGTCAAACTTCATAAAAATCCCATTAGGTTCTAGCAGATAGCGACTTATATCCAGCGAAAACGAAAGAAAGGAGAAAGCAACAATAATGAGGATACAGGATAGCGTAGCGCAACACTCCCAAAAGTCACAAAATGCCAAAAAGTAAAGTCAAGACAACTAATTAATATATCGACTCTACACTTATATAGACCATCGACGATTTAAAACGACGCATTTACTAAACACAAATCTTTTTTTTAATTTTGTTGATTACAAATATAGGGTGGAATATATCAGCGATATTGTTACTTAACATCTTACTGGCAATTGTAAATTTTACATATGAAAAAGGTTGGTTTTGATAAATAAATTTTTTTTGATAAATATATTATATTTATATTGGGTCTATGACGTTTATGATGAGGACGTGTTTGACGCTTCTGTATATTCAGGAAGTTTGTTCTTGAACGCGGTGTTCCTGCCACGTAAGCTTTTCAGAAGTTCTGAAAAGCTTACGTTCTGAATCAGAACGAGCTTATTTTAAAATTACACTTTCAAAAAGTACAGGAACGTGGTTGTATTTTTAAAACAAAAATAAAGAGGCATTTTAAGAGCTTCAACGTGCCTATGCAGTAAAATGTCTTTTACCCAAGTACCATTTATCTTAACGCAAAGATGTCCGCTTGTATTTTGCTTCATTTTGGATAGGGTGACGATGAAGCTGCATTTTCTAAAAACAATTTTACGTAACTTTGCCGAAGCAAAATGGAATTTTTGGTATCGCATGTACATTGTTGACATTCCGTTTCTAGCTGTAACTTTCTAGCTATTGCGCAAGTATAATTGCATAGGTTACATACATACATCTTGTTTAATTATAATAGCATTAAAAAAAAGAATAAAACAAGGATGCAATTATGGAATTAAACTGATTTGACCATCTTTACATTGATTTGTCTTCCTCTCCTATACCAGGGAAAATTGTACATGATAGAACCAGAATTTAAGGTTAAGGTAAAAGTTTTTAAGAAAAAGGCTTTTTCTGGCATCCATTGTTCATTTTTAGAGCCTTGAGTACTCAATTGGCTCTCAAGTGCCTAATTTCAGGTATTGTCCAAGGTTACCTAATGACTTGATTTTGTCTCATGCGCACCCTATCATTTCCCTTTGGTTTTGTTCTTGTTAGATCAAAATGATGGGGTAGTTTTAATGGGGTGTGCTTTACAAGAGGAAAGGGCTTATTACTCATTTTATACAGCGTATGGCTCCTAAGAAGTTAACAAATCAACAACATAAATTTGCCATCATTTCCTTGAGTGAGTAATGGACGCAATTTCCAATTCTATTGTCAACAAAACCCGCTTGCAGCCCAAGAACATGGATTTGTGTTTATAACAATCATTTAGACAGCCTACATCACCCACTCATTTTCTGTGCATTTTAAACCCTCGTTGAAGATCTACTTGAACATGACACATTTACGGGGCTCTGGATTGGTCCTATAATAACAGTAACTTTATTTATGCAAGTTTTACAAAACAATGTTTTTTTTAGTTTTCTACCTTCGTACAGGCCATTTTTGTGATTGCAATATAAATATCCGGAGAATATTGATTTTTAAACATAAAGCATTTAATGAATGTAATCTAATGTAAAGCTTGCTTGGCTCAATTGCTAATCCACCGTAAACAGCAAGACACAGATCTATTTCAACTGAATCCAATTTCCTAAATTCATCTTTTAAAAAATGGAAACTAATTTCCAAAATTAAAAATGTCATCCAGACAGAAAGTGAAAGGCTTTGCTCCTTTTCTTAATTTTATAGATTTTGTCTTCTCCTGAAGAAGCCGAAGTAATTTGAAACGAATTCGTTTTTCTAATAAATTATTTACACACCCAAAAGAGGATGCTGACTTTTAGAGGGCTTTAATGGACAAGAAGAATCTTAAATAATACCAATTCATGTTCTTGTATTATTCTACTCTACGAAATGATACTGATTTTATGGCAGAAAAATTGATTGATTGAAGAACAGAACAAACGGCAAAGCATATGTTCATAACAGGGTTTGTTAGTTGAGGAAAGCAATAGCTACAATTGCAAATTTATATTTTAAAAAAATGTTTAAACATATGATGTGATTCATATTAGTAAAAAATGAAATTGTCTCTCAAATTGACTATGGTAATGCCAATGAAAATGAAGAAGTAATACTTTCGTATATCTTGCACATTATACCTGACAAGTCCTATCACTGTTCTTATCATAACATGAAAATAGTATTGTTCTTCAAAAATTTGAATCTGATTTCTTCTAATATAAATTTCAAAAATTCTGAGCCCATCTTATTTAAAAAATTTTTTTATGAAATTTGGATTTTTCATAAATTTAAAACATTGGATAATATTAGCAAAGATTATGAGCATGGTAATGCTCTTATGATAATCTTGCATAGAAAAGTGCTAGAAAAGCAAACTCAACAAACTCAACAATCTTTAAAACATTTTCCTTTTTAATATTTTATGGCATAATATTTTTTCAGACAACATTTAAGCGCCACAAGACGCTGTCGAATATTATGATTACTCAATTGTTATTAATCAGAACTTGAAATAAAAGTTATTGACATCTGACTACGGATGATCAAGTACCCACTTAAGGGTACTTGCGAAGGGGCCACAAATTGTCACAATCTCGTTTTAGCATTGCAAAACTTCAGGTTGCGCTGTCAATTTTGCCCCCTAAAGTAAACTTTATGTTGCTGGGTAGCAAAATTTTCCTTCGTGTTGCCAAATTTCAAAATTTGTTTGAAGTTGCCAACTTGACACATAACACAGAGTAAAGCGAGAATGGCCCTTTAAGGGGCAAGAAACGGATTTTACTGTTCAACTCAAGTTTCAAGAAAAAATACCAATCGGATCTATTTTGTGATTGGGGAAATAAATAAGAAGGTAATTACTTACCTAGATTGAAATCTCAGAGAGATTTAAATTGTCCCTTTGATTTAAAATGGAACGAAAACGCAAAGGGCCCTACGAGTGGCAAGCTTTCCTACAGCCCCCCCCCCCCTCCAGCCTTAACACTTTCAAAGACAGCGAGAAGTCTCCTGCAATATTGTTTGTACTATTTTTCATATATTTTATATTTTTTCAAATTTTCAATTTCCATTCCCACAAGTTTCCATAAATTCAAAAGTTAAGTTTGTGTACTTGTGTTTTAGGTTTTCGTTCCATCAAAAGTCCCTTAATGTGTAGTTTCCTATTTTCTCATTTCAAACGTTTCTCAAAGTTTGTCGGATGCAATTTAAGGGCTCTTTTTCGCTTTCCAGCTGCCACATGTGTGAGCCCTTCAAAATTGTTGACAAGAGAATTAGGTACTGCATTTAGAGAGGAGCTAATTATAAGATAATACGGGAATTACTGCTACTCATAAAAGTTTGTGTTGTGGTGGTCCTTTTTTTAAGATTCGAGGTGGGCCCTATTAAGGACCTCGATTCAACCCAGTATGCCTTAGTCAGAACTACAATTTAACGTCAACGTTGACCTTGTCAAAAATTGTAGGGGTACTACATTTGCGGTATATTTAAGTACCCCTATTTAAGCAAGTTACCTAGTCTTAAAAATGGAAGGTTGTGCTATTGTACTTGTTGTGTCAAGAGGAAAGCAGAAAGCAAATTCTTCCATGTTTCAAAATTTGAATTTTTTTTTGTTGTGCGATGAAGTGGTCTTTCTCTCTCACTTTCATCCGTAGTTGGGGATTGATATGCCAGAAGAAGGGACGCACAGTATTTTCTAAGCGGGATTTTCATAACAATAACGAATCAGTTCCTGTTTCTAAAAATATGTTCTAAAATTTCTAGTCTCCAACGCTTTCTAACAATTGAAAAACATTATTATTACGTTTTTTTTTTCAAATTTTTTGGATTTTGGTTTTAGAATTTGCAAAAGGAAAAGTGATTTTAGTGAAGTTTGATTCAGCGAGAATCGGAACTTTATTTGGAAGAACTGCTTTGTTTTTCTGAATTAAAAAAAAGTTTTTCAAACTTAAAAAAAAATACTGAAATTCCTTCTCTGGTATCGACAATTAGTGAAAGTGATTTTTGTAATTATTGTACTTAATTATTACTTATAAATATATAATACTAAGTAATTATTATTAAGTTAAAATGAAAGACTATATCACCTTCTTGTTAGTTAGAGAATCAAAATTAGCATAAACTAATTGGTGTAAATATTTGGAAATGACCTAAGAGAGCTTGAAATTATTAATGGCAAGAAAATCTACTTCAACGCCTCTGCGAAAGTGGCCATCAAAAACGTTGAAATTTTTTTGAAAAACTCTTTTGTCAAAATTTGAAGAATTCATTAAGTATCTAAAATTACGAAAATTCTGTAAAGTTTTTTCCCTGATTTCTGAAACATTTCGAAATGTTCCTATTCTTCAGAAAATAACCTTCAAATGACCATGATTAGAAGGCTTAAGTTTTAAGAAACGACGAGTTTTTATTTTTTTAAAACAGTTTGTTAATCTTTTTGTATGTCCTACACAGTTACATTATGTAAATAAACACTGAATTACTTCCACGTACGGAATTATCTATCTTTTCGAAAATTTACCCTAATGGGCAAAAATGGCAAAAGGCAATTTTTTGCCTTGAATTTATCTGTGTGGGCCAATTGTGAAATTTATGCGGGAGTAGTCATTTCGGCCAATAGATCAATTATTTGAATAATATCCTTTTTAAGGCCCATATTTGAAGAGCCACCAGCCCTGTCATTGACTTTGTATCCACGCAAAGGTCAAAGGTCAAATTACTCAACAAGTGCTTCCTTAACCCTATTTAAGTGTAATTAAGTGCTTTTGGGCACGAACAAGGATGGTGATTCCCATAGTGTTCGAAAAAGGCGGGTATAAAACATGGTGGAAGATTAATAGGCTGTGGTTTTGCATTGCTCAGGACTTTAATAAGGGGGCAAAGTGGATTTTCGAATTTTCATAATTTCCCGCTTTCAACTTCCCATCATGTTCCGCCCCGCCTCAATTTAAAATGTATTTTCTACATGCTTCATGGATCTCGAAATAGATAGCTTTAAAGACACTTTATTCTTAATCCAATCGTCTCCTCTCCAAGAGCATCGTCTGCACGAATGAATCTCAACATGCATGTTAGAACATGTTGCAAACGATATTTTAAAGCACGTGTTGCATGCAACATGGATTTTGCTGGCATGAAATCAGATAAAAGTGAACCAAATTGGATCAAGAGAGATGTTTGCAACTTTAAAGAGTGCCGAAATAGACGAAGCGAATTACATACGACACCCTTTTTTAAGATTTTGTTCAAACAAAAAACTTTTTTGTTTTATATTGTTTCAAAAATATCAATATTGTTTATTAAGCTGAGCATAGCGATGGCTTTATGGGAATGGGCTGTCTGTCCGTCCGTCTGTTCGTCTGTCCGTCCGTCTGTCCGTCTGTCCGTCCGTCTGGTTGCGCTCTAACTCTTGAACGTGTTATCTTTTCTTAATTCTGTTTGCGGGACAATGTTTTAAGGATCAAGAGTGAGGCCAAGTTCGAAGATGGGCCTTAAGGGCCCAGCCTATCAAGGTTATTTTTAAGTTCCCGCGTGAGGCTATGTTTCTATTCCTCGAACAGATTGATCTTTCTTTTCAAATGTATTTGCGGGAACCTATTCCAATGGTCCAAGGGTGCGACCAAGTTTAGATGTACTTTAGGGGCCCATCAATTCAACGCCATTTTTCAAGCAGCAAGACTGGTTGCGCCAAAACTCTCGAACGAAGTTAACTTTTTTTTTTTAATTTCGGGACAATTGTTTAAGGGCCCTTATAACCTAATGGACTCCGGTAATGATCCCTTGACCTTGAAATGACCTCTCACAGTCACATACTAGTTTTGCATAATAAAAAAATTTATGGTAGTCGCCATGTCATCGGTGACCTCTAATCAAAATACAACAGCTATGACATAGTATGCTCAGCTTGGTTACGTGCGTTTTGCGACAGTTTATTAAGTAGCGTATTAGCTACTTTATGGGAACGTTTTGTCCGTCCGTCCGTCCGTCCGTCCGTCCGGTTGCGCGATAACTTTTGAACGGGTTAACTTT
>VYYI01003432.1:0-12219 GCA_021029175.1 Bilobella aurantiaca
TATACATGTATGCACATATATACACATGCCGTTTGGAGTAAAAGTGTGTGCTCCGGAAGAGACAGAATGGGACGTGAATCTTCCTCTTTTTGTCCACTCTCACGGCCAGGTCGACACACACACACACACACACACACAAGGCAGGGAACTTCCATGGTGGTCGGTCTCAGAATCCAGATCTAATTTTCGTATCTAATATTATTGTCTCATGAAGAGGAAAAGAGATTGTGTGAAGCTAAAAAAGTGACCAGAGACCGGAGAGGTTCGGAGAAGATGTATAGGAGTGATAGTAATAGTTGTAGAAGCAGCAGAAGCAGCAGTAGTAGTAGTAGTAGTAGTAGCAGCAGTAGTAATAGTAGTAGTAGAATCCATAGTAGCAACGTCGTAGTAGTTAGTAACCCACCACCAGTGTGGGGAATGCCTTATATCCACCTCCTCTCCTTTCTTTTCTCTTCCGCTTATTCCCTCTTGTTCCCTTTCTCTCAGTGGACTCACTCATTGTCTGCAGGACATAAAAACTGGGAGCGAAGGAGAGAGAGAGAGAGAGAAAGAGAAAGGGAAAAAAGAAGAGAAAAAAACCAAGGAATTAAAGTGAATTCCACTGAGTTTCTCCCGAAGTCCCGATCTTCCGCCTCATTTAATCCACGCGACTGTCTTTTGCAGCGCATTTCTCCTGATCATCCTCACATAGACACACATAGACAGAAGAACCTTCCAAGTCGGCGTGCGGAGAGCCGGCTTTGGTAAACAAGAGCATTATATAGACACAGATCAGAGACACGGTCACATAAGCAGGCTCCTGCTCTTACCAAAGACTAGACACACAGACACACACACACACACATGAACACACACAACACTGCTACCGTTACTTTTGCTACGACTGCCACTGTATATATATATATATATATATTTGTATGTATGTATGTATATATGTATGTTTGTGTTTGTGTATATGTGTGTGTGTGTATGTGTTGCTCTTGCCGCTGCCGCACATTATAGAACCCCGTGAGAATAACCACTCTTCACAGATGTCCAGAGAATCGATACAGTAATATAAATAACAATAATGTCCTCTTTCTCTTTCCTCTCTGCGCTCCGCCAACTGACCAGTGGTCATATGGTTCAATAAAAGGCTTATGAGATTAGTTTTTGTACATGAAGGGAGGGGGGAGTTGTACACATATTCTCGGAGCAATTCCGTCTCCTTGTTCACACTCATACATACGGACACACATACACACACACTTTCAAATACATGAGCACACACACACGCCATCACTAAAGGCATATCCATCCTCACATTCTCACAGACACAAACTCAAGTATGGGCACACATGCACACACACACATGCGAAACGGTCCGCCTGTTCTGTCAGAGTATTTTCTCCAACTGACCATCCGAATCCAATACACTTCCACTACATACATCAATTACACACATCCAGCCACAGCCTCACGTACAGATCCGGACCCACACAGTTGGATGCACGTATACACACAGACATAGACACACACACACACACACACACACACACACACCCACATGCACACACCCACCAGCACACCACAGACTCTCTCACACTATAGACCCGGGCACAAGTTGGAACCGGGAGCCACGGACCGGAGTAAATGCGCGCACATTGAGAAGATAGTTGAGAGCGATGGAGCTAACGCCAAAGAAATTAAACTTCATCCATAGGCCATCCATCCATGGAGAAAGGAGCCCGGCTCCATGTTGCACACACACACGTGTGTATATACATATATATTGTATACATATGCTACATGCATACATATGTTGGGTAGTGGTCTGCAGCGGCGTCGGACGATGGTCCACTTTGGCCGATTCACATCATGGAATAAAATATAAAATATGTATTAGTAGTAGTCATAGCCATAGTAATAGTAGAGGCTAATAGTACTTTGGATTTCCAACGTTCGACTTGTCCGACGAACTCACCACGAAAATGTATTGCATTACCCATCCATGGTCTTTATATGACCACGCTGCTAACTAGCACCAATCCCCTACTCGCTCTCTCTCTCTCTCTCTCTCTCTCATCTCCTCTCCCGGCCTCATCCGGCTCTCGCATCTCTGCATCTCTCTGTCCCTGTGTCCATCTCTCTCTCTGTCTCTGTCTCTCGCCTATTTTCTCCTCCTTTACTGGAAATGAGCCGGGCTAATAATAGAAGGTTGGGTATATATACATTATACAAAGAGCTAATTGACACGGGGTAAAGCTGATGGCAGGCGACATTGGGACCAAATTAGATATCTGTATGGAATTGTCAGAGATTAAATTATTCATCTCATTGTTTCGCCCTATGAACTTTGGGACGACGAGGAAGTCTTGAAGAGGACTTTCCTCCCTGTACAGATCCCTATGTATACTACTGCAGAGGCTCACGTGTATAAATATATGCGCGTACCATTTCATCCTACATGTCTACATGGCTTGGTATACACTCCCAGCCACCACCACCACCGCCACCACAAATCTTTTTCTTCCTCTCCCACTCTTCTCGCCCTCACCAACAACGTCCTTCCCAACGTGCGACATGAGGAGGGAAAGGAAAGGGGGTGGGGGAGACACATAATTGTAGCCCCGCGAGCCTCGTATAATCCTCACCGTCACTTGATACGAAAAGTTTGTGCGTTGCCATGGTGACGCTAATTAGTGTGCGGAACTGTCCCCGTCAAAACTCCCTCTCTCACAGCTGACAGCTGGGCCTGGGCCCGGAAAGTCCTATTAGAAAGGGAATTATTGGGAACGGTCAATTTTTTATACTCACCCACCCGCCCAAACTCTCTGGCTTTGGGAGTAGTACAGTATAGTACAGTTGGGGTGATTAGCCCGGGATGATGACGGCAAGAAGATGAAGAAGAAGAAGAAGAAGAAGAAGAAGGAGAAGGAGAAGAAGAAGACTGTGTGGAAGGAAGTGGTCCGCTATTGGATTGAATGCATACTTAAGTTTATTATGTCGTGGGGGAGGCAGGCGAAAGGAGAAGAAGCGCCAGAGAATATTTGCCCAGCTTCGTCTCTCATGGCTATCTCAACGGCTGATCGGAACGAGTTGAGCTTTCTTTTGCCCTCGTCTGACCACTACAAACGTTCCATTACTTACGCCAGGCTTAACATCATTGCTACTTTCGGAGCATCCTCACGGAAGGGTGGGGGAAGTTTGTGTGTGTGTGTGTGTGTGTGCAAGTGTGAGGGTGACCGGTCCCTATTATGTATGCATACAGAGAGGCGCGGCAGTATAACATGGACAGTGCCTCCGGGCTCTGGTTGACCAGCCTTATATTGAGCTCATGCCTATGTGCGTATGCATGCCTGTACAGTAGGGGTCGTATATTAGTTGACTCAGTCAGTGACCAATCTGTGGCAGGCAGGGAGACTGTACCACATTAGTGCTACAAAGCCGGAGTCATCCGGGCTAATGTTAATTCCAGATAAATGATAATTTCTCCAGCCATGTACACTATTTGATCGGTGGAGTGTGCGTGAAATCATTGGTGATGCTCGGCGGCGGGTGTATGGGTGACTCTGTATGTCAACTGTTTTCTCTGCTTGTGTGTGTGTGTGTGTTTCTGTGTGTAGTGGTTTTTGGCATGTTTTCCGTATGTACATGTGTGCATTCCTTTCTGTGTGTGTATTGTGTGTAGCTTATTTTATGCGTGTGTGTGTGTGTGTGTGTATGTGTGCATGCAGTAGCTCGTATGATAGTCTTCATGGGTTTCTAGACGTGTGTGGTGGTACAATAGATTGTGTGTATGTGCAAGAGGTTGTGCGTGTGCGTATTTATGTGTGCACGTGGTTCTACGTTTATGTGAGGCCGTGGGTGTATGTGTTTGTGTGTGTTTGTGTGTGTGTGTCTGCGTGTGGACGGGAAGTACTGATGAGGATGATGATTCGGAAAAATCAAGGAATATGTCAGGAACTCAAAAGGCGTATAATGCCGGGCAAGCGGAGTGATTGATCATCTCCTGCGGCATGAGGATGATGATGATGATGATGATGATCATGCCGGTCGTTGATTGATTCGATGTGTTTAATACCGTGGATGATACCCGCCCCGGGACTGGCGTCAAGCCATTCACCGTAACATACCGGGGAATATTACTCGAACCGACAGATTCACAGAGAGGGATGAGGATGAGAGAGAGAGAGAGAGAGAGAGTGGAAGAGGAAGATGGGGAATAAGCTAGGGAATCGACTATCACTTTACTTTTTCCTCGCATCATCATCCTCAACCAGGGAGATACATATTACGAGCCAATACTACTACTACTACTACGTCTACTACTACGACTACTACTACGACGGCCGAAATGTTTCACCCACCTCCTCCTCCTCCTCCTCCTACTTCATGCTGCTGCTACTACTTCTACTACTACCACCACCACCATCACACTACTTACTATTACACATATGACGCACAGAGGGACCCTCTCTTATATGCTTTCCCCAGAAAATTTTTCTCCAGAATAAAAAATCTTATACGAGCACATCTCGTCACTACTGTGTGCAAGGCTGAAGAAATCAATTTCTATCGTATCTATGGCCATTTTCCACATTCAGACTCACGATTCACCCTCAAATCTTTCTGCTTATTTTACTCTCTCTCTCTCTCTCTCTCTCTCCTGCTCTCTCTCTCTGTCTCGCTGGGAACCATTGAAAAAAAGGATCCAGGAGGGGGTGAGACGTACATATATATGTATATAATATATATATAAAATATAATATAAGGCATACATCCAAGTTTTCCCCCGTATTCTTTCCCATTCCTCTATTTCTTCTTTTTTACACACACACACACACAGATTTTGTCCGGAACTTTTCCGGTTTCTCAGATGGCTTTCTCCCTGCCAAAGAGGATCATTGGGATGGAGGATATACGGTACGGGTGGGGGGGGGGGGAGATTATACATGTTTAAGGATGTATCAGACTCTGTGTGTTTATATGTGCGTGTGTGTGTGTGTGTGTGTGTCTGTGTGCATGAATAAAAAGTGAAATGTGTGGAGGAATCATGTTGGAGTTTATTCCACTGTATGCATAAATAGGTAATGATGGCTGTTGAATGTGTGGGAGTGCGTGTGTCTACGTATATGTTGGTGTGTGCATGTTTCTTTGTATATATGCGTGCGTGTGTGTGAGCATGTGCCAATGTACATGAGTGTGTCTGTGTGTGTGTGTGTTTGTGTGTGTGGGTGTGCGGGTAGATATTTCAGTATTTGCCTTTCAGTAGCACTATTTCATCTTTGCGGAGATACGATCTCACTAGCTCTATCACAGAGAGAGAGAGAGAGAGAGGAGATATGGATGGAGATACAGAAGACGGGATAAAAAAAAGTGGTTTTTCAAAAAGTCAAAGACGGTTTTTCTAAGGCCGGCGGGCCTACATCCATAAGTGACTGAGAGGAGAGGTGAGCTTGGTTACGCGGGTAAGTTTGTGTAGGTAAATCTTGATGTCACTCCACTGCATTCCATCTCTCCGTCACTCTCTCACTACTCGTACGTCTTCCCGTCCCTGTCTATCTTTCTCGGATCGTAGAGCGGGCGCGCACACACACACACACACACGCACACATAAACACACATGCATAAACACACACACACACGACGTCAGCCACTCAATAGAAGGAGGAGGCTTCGTATGAAAAATTCATTGCAACTTTTCCCAACCTTCCACTCTCTCTTACACAGATATATACATACACACACACACACACACTGGGAACTCCTTGATATTCATCCCTTCATCGGGCCCCTTTCAACCCAGCCATCTCCACCCTCGCCTCGGATTATTACTATAAACGATAAGGTCAGAGGCCCTCTCTCCAGCCTCTGCCCCACTCTCTATATCCCAATTTACTACGGTCCTCACAGTGAAACTCGGGGAAAATGGGGCCCTCCGTTCGTACACCACTTCCACCAAGGGATCACCTCCTCCCCACTTTTTCCAACTCATTTCAAACGGAACTCATCATTTCTCACGGAATTCCTACACATCACTTCCTCTCACCTCTGCTAAGCACACATGCACACTCACACACACACCTGTACGCACACAAACACACGCCCAAACACACACACACACACACTCACACACACACACACACATGGTGGCACACGAGCACAAGCCTTTAGAATGATTCAAAATATCCTGGGAAACTCAAAGTGTCCTCATCAACTTTTGAACTTTCCATAAAATAATAATACATATATGGGTTATGTTCAAAGTTACACTTCAAATCAATTTCATTCAAATTTACATACTGAACCCTTCAAGGGGTAAGTGAGTACTTCTCCACGAGCCACTTACTCCCTCAGCACGTCAGGGATTTCAGTGGTCAACTTCGGCCAATTTCAGTAGTTAAATAAATACCGGCTTAGAAATAATAAGACACTGGCTCTGGAAAAAATCGGAAAATATTGTGAGATCAAGTGCTAATAAAGTCTTGCAGGGTCCAATGACCGGCAAGTGGAAATCAAGTTTTATATTTTCGCAAAAAATAAATCAAAGCATCTGACTTTGAATCGTTTCGTTTGGATATACCCTCAAATTATTTTACCACAAAATTTCAAGATGTTTCTTGGATATGCTCAAATTATTTTACCACAGAATGTCAAAATGTTTTCTGGATATCCTCAAATTATTTCAACACAAAATGTTATCAAATTATTATTGGATATCCTCAATATCAACAAAAACTTGCGCCATTTTTGGAAATGCCGTCACTTACTTCAAAGAGGGCGTCATTTTTGGAAATTCCGTCACTTACTTCAAAGAGGACGTCATTTTTGGAAATTCCGTCTATATTTCAAAATGAAAAATCCCATCATGTTGTTTGGAATTCCCATGTGATTAATATTACATTAAAAAATATGTCCACTGTGAGCCGGGAAATGAAATGGGATTGAGGGGAGTTGAGCGAAAGTCTTTCATAGTTTTTAAAGTCCCTTCAAATGGACCGCAGATGGAGTTGGGATTCTCACGGAGAGCTTCCCGGTTTCCAACTCCAAATTCCCGCTCCACACACACACATATATATACACACAAGCACACACACACACACACTCACTAACACTACAATACTATAGAATCAAGGCTTTTTACCCCTTCCGAGGAGGATTGGAAGAATGTAAAGAAATGATCCCATAAAGTACCCCCATATCCATTTATTATAGACGGAGAAAAGAAAAATTGACGGGGTAAATGAAAAAAAAAACACGGAAAGTGAAGGAGCCGCCGGGTCCCCTATACATATATATAGGAGGAGATAATGCGTATATGGAACACTCTCTGCCGGAGGATGTCGACGGGTAGGAAGAGGGAGAAAAAGAAGAAGAGGAGCGAAGAAGAAAACGTACAGATATGCAGAGGATGCGGAGGAATAGGAGAGAAGAAATAAAGGAAGGGCATAACTATATAGACTTGCTGGGGAGCAGTAGAGAGAAAGAGAGAGAGAGAGAGCGAGATAGAGCAAGAGAAAAAAAATACTGTTGGACCAATAAAATAATTCCGGACGAAAACCAAGGGAAATTGGGAAACGCCACGCTAGAATTATCCACGTGCAGAGAAAATCAAACAGAGATTGGGAGTTGAGACGGTGTTCGGAATCCAAATAAGGTATAAAATTGAATTTTTCCCCTATAGATCTGACTACGGATAATTTTTCTTAATTTCTCTACCGATTCAACTTTTTATCGACAAGTTGGCAGCGTGAGTTGGGATTATAAACAATGAACAAAGAAGATTACTGGGACTGAGTGCGAGGGATGAATTTGCAAGTGGTAATCTGTCCCCCCCCCTCTTCCCCCTCTAGCTCTCTCTCTCTCTCTCTCTCTCTCTCTCGCCTGCTTTATTTCACCCACTACCACGACGACCACCAAGCCTTATATGTATTACAGGGCTCTAAATACGTAGGATTTTACCCGGTAAAGGGTACCCTGGCGAACAAACGGACCATGGATTCAGGGTGCGCTCGCCGGGAGAGGAGGGATGTGGAAGGGAAGAAAGGGATTTCTTTTTTCACTCTTCTCACTGTGAGCCTCACTATATGTGTAACACTCCTCGTCTTCCTTTTCCATCTTCCATTTTCTATCTTTTTCGGTGAGCCTCTGTTGCTCTCACCAAGTGGATCTCTGTATGTTGAAACCACCGTACCGTCCTTCCCTCCCTCCATCTCTCTCTCTCATATAGTTGCTCTCTAAACAATTTGAAAATATGCGCCAATTTCCTCGCATACACACGCTTTTGTTTTCCTCCATGGATTTTATCCCCACTACAACTCCACTCTCAGCCTTACTCTTTAGCCCTTAGCCCCGCGGTCCTACGCTACCGGGAAACTGACAGAGTAGTACGACGTATGAAGGAGTATATACTTATTAAGTAATAACGAATGTAAAATTCCTCTCGGTCAGCTTCTAAAATTCTAGGTTATGCTTTTGGGACGGGAGAGATTACCGGTATTAAGGTGACAAAATTTGAAGCATCCCGCTAAATCCTCTGTAAACGGAATGGAACTGACGGCAGCTGAGTAAAGCTGACTGAGAAGATTATTTCAAATGAATCAAATTCTGTCACAGAATCAATACGTGATGCATCATCATCAGCCATCGCAAATGATAGATGCTAAACACCAGTGAATCCAGATGATGAGTGTTTGAATTTCCCGCAGCATAAAGTTTAAATTAAAATATTACGGTTCTCTTCCAGTGTTTATGGCCACGCTCTATGCTTTCAGACTCGGAAGAAGAAACTGCGGAACAAGTTTTCCGTTGGCCACACTGTGAAGAGACTTTGGGAAATTTGTGAGGGACTAAAAATGTGTGGGATTTCCTCCCACTTATCAACAACCCCCTCCCTTCCGAGGCATATATTTTAAAAGTTATTTCAATGCTCGGGGAAAATATGTGGAGCTCTGCCTAATCTCCGTCTCGAGACGTAAATATCCCCGGAAATGTTCTAATTTGGGGATGGAAATGACATTTTGGCGGCTTGGAAATCCTTGGTAGATCCCAACCCCTCATCCTGCACAAGTTCCATATGTGTCACAACGAAGAAGACTATGAGAGTAGGTGAGTGAGTCAAGTGTGCGAGGCCCCAAATGAGGGCTTGAAATCCCCGGCATACATTAACATACGTAAATATATATATATTGAACAACTCATGGTTGATGGTGGAGTACTGCCTCATGGGGCAGGTACTCATGACGGCAACTCCGGGCACTGGCTCACTCACTTACAACAACAGAGTATATTCGAGGGGAAATATTTAGGATATTAATTCAGTAATGAACGCCATGGAGGCGCAGTTTCTTTTACCGGCACAAGGCAGCATGCTTTTAAATGAGTATGCGTGTTTGTGTGTGTGTGTGTGTGTATGTGTGTGTGTGTGTGTGTTAGAGAGAGAGAGAACTAGAGAGAATGGGGCCAAAAATACACTTGCCCATTCAGTCAGTCGTCCGCCCTTGCCTCGGCGCATCGTACTTGCAACGACGAAATGCACCACCGTCTGTCATGTCTACGGACGACATTACACCGGCTCTCTCCTTACCCTCCTCCGTCATTATCCGTGCGGGGAAACTCCCGATTTTTCTCACTAACTCAACCCGGCTCCGCTATAGCCATGAGGACAACTAGCACGGAGGAGCCTTTTGGGATAACAAATTCACGGGTGAAACAAAGCTGAAAATACCGATGCCATGTTCCTCCTTCAGCTCCGCTCTATAGTAGTCTTCGTAATAGTGCAACTTGTGTCGTTGTCTCTGTACACATTTAACGTAGCGTGTTATATCGTATGTGTGTGTGTGTGTTCGTAAGTTTTTCTCTGCATTTATGTGTGTGAGTTTTTGTTTGCGTGAGCATGTGCGTCCTTCTGTTTGTGTACAGGAGAGTCTTCACTCCTGTACTTACCGGAGTAGGTGGATGCATCTGCCTGTCTTCCTTCTTCCCAGTTTTCTCAAGTCTTTTTCGCCCTGTACTTCCTCATCTCGTGGGCATCTGTATGCATGGCCATATGGGCGTCATTGAGAATGCGTGTGCGCCCATGTGTACATGCAGGTGCGAGGATGTGTGAGCCTGTGTCTGTGTCAAAGCCTGTGCTGGTACGTTTGTGTGTGTGTGTGTGTGTGTGCCCCTGTATGAATGCATGGGCCTGTGTATGTGTGTCTGTGTGACTGGTTGGGCCTGTGCGTGTGTCCGTGCGACTGGATGTGCCTGTGCGTGTGTCTG
The DNA here is from genome assembly GCA_021029175.1 of Bilobella aurantiaca. Lineage (NCBI taxonomy): Eukaryota > Metazoa > Arthropoda > Collembola > Poduromorpha > Neanuridae > Bilobella > Bilobella aurantiaca. The sequence goes on from VYYI01003432.1 coordinate 10,246, forward strand.
GGTGACTCGTTGGGCCTATACGTGTGATCGTGCGAATGCCCGTGGGTGGGTGTGTGGAGCGCGCGCCGAGTTTTAATGAAAACATAGGCCCAAGTATGAAGTAATTCCTGGACTTTTCCTCCTCCACCATCTTAAGCTCCAGGCTTGTAGCTGCATCAGCAAAAGTATAAGAGAGAGCGGCAGGAGGGAAGCGGTAGTACATAGTTATTACACGGGGACACACATATACATATGCATATAACGAAGTGTAGTATGTAGTAGTCGTAGTAGTCGTAACTTTAGCTAGCCCGTCATACCGTGGGGTAGAGTGAGGAAGGAAAGGCATAAGGAGTAATAAGGACGATTGCCAAAAATGAGAGGCTTACACATGTATATATATGGTGTGTGTCTGTGTGCATGCTTGTCTGACTGTGTTTATGTGTGTGTGCGGGTGTATGTGTGTGTGTGTGTGTGCGGGTGTATGTGTGTGTGAGTGTGTGTGTGTGTGTGTGGGGCAGAAGATGCGCCATCCAAGGGTAACTATAGTCTATAGTCTATCAGATTTACGAGGTCGACGAAATTTCCCCTCGCAACTACCCCTACGTCTCGTCTTGAAATATATCAGCCATTTTCTTGATTTATCCCCGTCTCACTGAAATAACTCACTACATGAAGATGAAGCAGCGTTATAATAATATATCTTTCTCATTCTCTCTGTCTCTCCCACTCCTGCTCTTCTTCTTCTTCTTCATCATCATCATCATCATCATCATCTTCTTCTTCTTCTTCTTCTTCGTCTCTCTCTCCTTCTCTCCGACTGTTGGAAATTCTACTATTAGAACTCCTCCGAGTATATGCCATACTGCCGCTGCCATACTATTCTTCAAAATGTTTCTTCTCTTTTACTGAGCGAGTAAAGGTCATGCCTACAACGACGACGACCACTACTATGACTACTACTACTTCTACCACTGCTTTCTTCTACACCATGTGGAACTCCGTGTGCATTATCCCTCCTGCCACTTTCCTTTTCTTCGAGCTAGGCCAGAGTTGTAGGCTCTGGGCTTGCGAGAGCTCTCTCACAGGCCAATAAATAATTCCTATAGAACATCACTATAGCCCCTACGAGGTCGTCAAGTCTGTATAGGTACTACATGCATACACATTTAGACGCCGGCCATCCCCCAACAGTTTCCCGCAAATCTTTTCAAAAATCTCTCTCTCTCTCTCTCTTCTCTCCGCGTCGTAAATTTAACACTATGAAAATGGGCGTTTTCTTTGCTCCCAACCCGCCGCACGCCGGCGGATGGATCCCATTTCCCCAGTCATATCCTTTACCGCTCCTCCATGGCTCCGACCTTGGCCATTGTGGTAGAGCTATACAGTGTGAAATGAGGTATATAGAGCTAACAGCTAATATGATGAGGCTATCCATGATGACGAGAGGGTTCTTCTCCTGCGGAGAATTGTGTGCATTGCGATTGCGAGCCATTTTGTACCTGGCGCGCTCTACTGCCAAGTCAATTATAACACATAACCAAGTTGCTCCATAAAAAACCCTCGTAACTTCCCATATGCCCTGCTGGGTTCAGAGTTTATGTGGAGTCAGGTTGTGTTGTATGCATGGCATATGCATGGTTGTATGCATGCGCAACCCAAGGTTTTCCATGTGAACGTGGACATGGTGGGCAAAGTCTGGGCTCACGGAAGGGATGCTACTGTGAGTGCAATGGCACACACACACACACACACACACACACACACACACACGCACACACCTTTCCCACAAAAACAACGTTCCAAACGCTTGTAAAACCGTCCAAGTTGAGTCCCAGCATGAGGGTAGTGGGAAAAGGGGACGGAGGGGGGCTTTTTGCACGAATTACCTCGGTTAGGTTAATATTAAGCATGTTAGACCCTTGGTGGGCTGACTGGGAATGAGTGGGGTTGGTGATGGTAGTAGTGTAAGCATTTCAGATGGGAGCGGGGGGGGGG
>VYYI01003433.1:0-12219 GCA_021029175.1 Bilobella aurantiaca
CCTGGCAGATGTGACTCATCGGTTCAATCACCAGAGCGGGCTGGATCGGAAAGGTCACTCATGGCGCCAGATGGTTGAAAGAGTGATATGCGCCGCAATCTTATCCGTGATGTCCATGACACTTTATTATGTCCCAGTGGGCGCTCAAGGTCAGTGACAAGGAATGAGTCACCTAATAACGCACATGCTAACATGTAAAAACCAATCCAAATTATCACAAATAAATCACAACCATTTTGATAAAGGGGCACACGTCAGTTATTAATTGCTGCTTCAAACTTTATTTTTCATTCATCAAAAGCATCCCGTACAAACTATTTATTAAATTAATTTTTCTCGAATATTTCCTATAAAAATGACCGCAACCATAAGCAGAGAAGTTAAACCTATGACGAAAAAGCAAAGTGAGTGCTCCTCAATTCTTGTGCAAAATTCTTTGAGATTCACACTAAAATCATATTTACCAAAATTCGGTGTGTCACCTAATTTCTAGAGATAATCCTCATCGGTGGGGTCGTAGGAGTTACCCTAGGGATCTGCCTAATCATAACCATTTGCGTCGTGACGAGTAGAAAGGACCCAGAGGACCCCAATGTGGATCCAACAGTGTTGGTAGAGGAAGCACTCACAGCGCAACCGATTATAGACGGGTACGAACCATAGGAAATTTGATACGGTGGACCCTGCATAAAATAGTCTCTTGCAAAAAAATGACTCTTTACTTTCCCCTGCAGTACGAATAAATTCCCGTGGACCTTGCGTCGGTTAGTAGATAACGATTTGACCAAAGTCAACTTCTCAGCCCAGCTGAGCCAGATATCCCCCTGGAGGGAGATCTCTCAGACAGACTTACCTCATTTGCGGGAGGGCCGNGATCTCTCAGACAGACTTACCTCATTTGCGGGAGGGCCGGGTCGGGGCAGTGGTGAGTACTGCTGGTTAAACATATTGGATGACATGCTTATCCTCCCTGCACCAGAGCCTGTCAGGCCCGATTGTATGCTAGGGGTTACGGGATGATGGTGGTGAGCAGAGCGTGAAATTCTTTACACATTTTCAGTTCTGGTCCGCCCGCGTGGACTGCAAAAGTCAACACAAGGATGCAGTTATGCAGACACTGGAACAGGTTGACGTCATCCAACGTCTTGTTCACCAGTACCCCAACGACCTCGTCCTGGCTAGAACGGCGGAAGGTAGATTTATACTAATATAAGTATGCATGGAATGGTCGGTCGTATGTAAATATTAGCACAAAAAGGACTGCTCAGCAGACGCTTGCCCAATGTTTACCCCATTTCCTCTCCTTCATTAGACATTGAAAGTGGGATTCAGAGCGGGGCAATTGCGAGTGTCATAGCGCTCGGCGGAGGGCATTCCGTCCAGTCGAGTTTGGGGACCCTCAGACTGTTTTACGAGATGGGGGCACGCGTGATGCAACTCTCGGATTATTGTGCAACCCCGTGGTATGTTTTGTCCGTTACTATTATTTACTGTCAAATTTCCATCCGATGTGCTCAAGGAATATGCGAGTTGTTGCTATTCAGGTCAAGTGCACCAGGAGCGTCAATACCTGCAGGTTTGACTGAGTTTGGCAGTGTAAGTCCTGGACTTTGAACGCTGTTAATTAATCACAAACCCAGAGAATGATTAAAATCAGCATCTTTTCGTATACAATAGGTTATGATAGAAGAGATGAATAGACTCGGAATGATTATTGACCTGACGGGATCCTCTAACGAGACTGCAAAGTCTGCAATGATACATTCATCAGCACCAGTTATATTCTCAGTCTTCTGGGGCGCAGGCACTTTGCTTCGACGAGCAAAACATTGGAGATGAACTACTAACTATCCTCGTAAGTTCCATTCCTCTGATTACAGGCATGCTTGAAAATGTTGAAAATTTCAAGATTTCCTTTCACTGAAATTATAGCGAGACAGAAATAAGGGCATCATCATGGTCGGTCCAGGGGTTCACACATGCAAATCTGGTACATCCACCATTGCAGACATTGCAGGTAAGATGGAGACGAGCCACATCATCAGTTGTGTCTACTACTTTTGAGCACAGTTGAGATTCTCCCATGTCATGACACCCACACAGAACACATAGACTACATCCGGAACATTACTGGGGTGGACCACGTCGGGATCGGCGGCAACTTTGACAGCCGAGACATGTAAAAAGGAAGGATTATTTTTCAGATCCCAATCACATATTCCGTGTTAAACTCCTCCATTCCTGCCCTCTATTAGGTCTGATGTGGAACTAAACAGTCCAGCACTCTATCCCGACCTCCTCCTTGAGCTGGCAGAAACGGGCCGGTGGAGCTCCGAGGACTTACAGAAGCTTGCTGGTGGGAATCTCTTGAGGGTCTTTAAAGCTGTGGAGCAGGTAAGTGCGGGAGCAGTTAGCTAACTCTTATCCCCTATCCCACAATTTAGTACGTAGAATAATAATGAATTCCATCCGTCCCATGATTCACCCAGGTGAGGGGGGCGTTGGCCATTCAAGGACCCATCCAGAAAACGATTTCCCTGTCGGATCTGACAAAGCACAATGTTAGCCTGGAGTGTACGACCGCCACCTACAACACGAACACTTCTTCAGCCTGGGACTCGTACCAAGTCAATTTATAGCCGCCGCCGCCGCCGTCCGTCCTCTCCGCACCTTATACTCTCTCCTGATATTATTATTACCACCACCACCACCTTCACTCTCCGGAGGAAAAGATATATGAAGCATAATGTACTAACAGAATGGGAGTATTTCTCATAATAAATCCGCCCAATTTTTCAAACTGTCCGCGGGTGTGAACATTAGGGGAGGTGGTGTGCTCATACCAGTGTGCGCTCACGTCCCTGCCCCCTTGTCCCATTGTCAAAGGTTGGAGGGGGAAGTTGAAAATGACGGAAGTGTTCCCATTTTAATGGCCGGCTTTAAAAGGGCCGTTACCCCAGGAGCCTTCCAGCACAGCCGTCGAATCTACCTCCCTCCCTCCCACGGAACTCCCAGATCAGCGAGAGGGATATAGCATCTTGAACGACGTCCAGAGACTCACTCTCAGACATCACTCGAAGAGCGTGAGTGTGTTATGCATGTATGGCAACGGCGGCGCAAGGACTTTGTGGATGCGTGTATGTGGAGTGCTGGAGGTGTAGCCGTCCACCCTATATGTCCGTGCGGGTCTCTCAGAGTAAAAAGATGTATACTGATGGGAGGGAAAGTGGACAGCCCGACGGTGGAGCCAAATGAATGTGTAACGGATGTCAGGGCTATTAGCAACATTCAAAGGTCCTGTCGCCTCACAACCGCACCGCCGATCCCGCCGACACATCCGTGAAAAAATCCCACCCGGGCACCGTCTCAGCCCCATTGCCTGTATGGGGCTCTGTTTATGGGGGGTCACTGTATATACATAAATAGCTTCGGAATTTTATGTATTTCGAAAGGAAGAGAAGTGGCTAAGTAAAGAGTGTCCCGACAATAAATTTCTTCCCCAAATGGCCATCCCTTTTCCCCTTCCCTCAAATGCATCTTCGTGGCTCTCATGTCTAGTTTTTCCGGCTTTTATTGCCGACCCTCTTATTGTCGACTCATGTGTATATACTCAGGGCTGGTGGCTCAACGAGGGTGTATGTATGCTTGTGTGCTTATGTGTGTTTGTGTGTGTATGTGTGTTTGTGTGTGTATGTGTGTTTGTGTGTGTATGTGTTTGTGTGTGTATGTGTTTGTGTGTGTGTATGTGTTTGTGTGTGTGTATGTGTTTGTGTGTGTGTTTGTGTGTGTGTGTGTGTATGTGTTTGTGTGTGTGTGTGTGTGTATGTGTATGTGTGTGTGTGTGTGTGCGTGGCTACAAGACGGGATACAAGTGTGCATATTTGTGTATGGATTTTCGAGTGGTTGTGAGTAAGTGTGTGTGTGTGTGTGTGTGCGCGGGCTTGCGGTTGTCTTACTCGTGCGGCTTTTTCCAAGTACATATTTGTACGCTCATCTGGCGGCGCGGGTTCTGATGGCGTTATGCATGTATGTATGTGTGTCACAGTATATTCTGTGGGTTAAAGTGTGTGTATGCCTGTGTAAGACAACCTCTCCGGATTACTTACCTCAGGAGATAAATCTTTTTACTTTTCCAAACCCGAGTGTCCCGATCCCTTTCCCCGCGCGCGTTCCTTATTATTCTCCCTCTCCTTTCTCTCTGTCTCACTCTGGAGCCAACTCTAACCCCGTTTTAAATGCTCCCCATCCCAACCGTGTGCGTCTATGTGTGTGGCCGGTGGAGAAAAAGTGCATTTTTCCTCCCAGTAATTTATCTGTGAACATCCATCACCCCCGATGGTTTCCACATCAAAAGCGGCACACAAAGATACATTCGGACGCACAGGGAGAACCAGGAGGTCGGATGCGACTTCCCAAAACAGCCCCATACTTTTCCTCTGACCTATTAATTCCAGGCGGGTGGAAGGAGTTTCGGATGGAATTTGGACAAGAAATGTCACCCCCGTATAGTTAGGGTCCTACACTGGGGTGGTGGCTGAATGTGGGAGCTATCTGGGACGAGGGCAAGCCGCTCGCATTTCTCCTCCCGCTAATGTGTCACCTTGACAAAGTAATGTTCCTGTAACTGCCACAGCAGCTGGCATTTATGCTCCTACCTCTCCTGTCCTCCTCCTTGTTCCCATCTGGGCATTTTGTTGACATTTTACGCCCGAGTGAGGCGGTCTCCTCCTCCCCCGGCGGCGAGCAGTGGTTTTGGATTTTTCAAAATTCCCACTTTCATCCCAAGGGTCAGGAGGGAGGGCAATGGATGAGATTTTTTCCGAGGGTGGATAATTCCAGTGATGTTGATGGAGAAGTGATGAGGGGAGCGATAAAGAGAGAGAGAGAGAGCGAGGGGGAGACTTAATGGGAATTTACTTGAGGGACATTACGTGCCGGAGCCATTGCAATCGCTCCCCTTCATCCACTTTTATTCCCAACAATTTCGTCTCTATGTACTTGCACATACGATGCGGATGGCATGATCCTATCAGAGAACGATATTACATACAAATGTAAACAGTCAAGGTGAGGTTTTTTCCGAATCCAACCGCGCAGTCCCCTACAGACATATGACTAGCACTCACAGAAGGGGAAAAATAGCTCCCTATTTTAACTTGAGTAAAAGTTGATTTCAACAGGGCAGAAAACTCCCAAGTAAAGGCACGGAAAACGGAGGCGGATTTCAGCTTGATGCCGACACAAAACTTTCCAGTTTAAATCCAGAAACAATAAACTTGTCAAAGCTCTCCGCCACCGCCCACCAGTACAGGTTAAACGCTGGGAATAACAGATGAGACGTGTGGAGATTCCTCAAGTGGACTTATACCTCTCGACCTAAAGGGAATTTAGTACTCCTGGAATGATAATAATATTGTGAGTTGGTGGAATAATTCAAGTTTTATTACGTACGAGACATTCCAGGTAAAAGCCACAAGTTTGTTTACATATATGTTGGATCTTCCTCGCAAGCATGTGCAGAGGCGGCGGGGGGAGCTGAAAAGCGGCGGGAATCTTGAAAGAAATGAGACTTAAATTAATCACGTATACATACATATATGCGTGTGTGTGTGCATGTGTGTGTAGAACAATGAAAAGTGTCTCGGGAGTCGTAAAAAGAAGATTAACGAAACTTGGCTCGTCATCACTCTGGCTCATGGCAAGGCTAAGAGGCTATGTACACTATATACATATGTACGCTTTCAGAGCGACTCCCATGTGAAGTGGAAGGTTTCTATATGTCCCGCCGCCGCCGGTTCCGAGCCGGCGGGATGGAACATTTCTTGTCGTTCCGCTCACATCATCATCATACACTCCCACACACCAGTTCCCTCATCCGCCCCTACGTCCAAGTGGAAACTAAAAGCAAGGGGAGTAAGATGGGGTCGGGGCGAAGACAACTCTTCAGACAGTGCGGATAGCGCACTTAATGTACACTGCTATGAGCTATAACATGGGAGATGCGTGCGGAGGAGACGGACAAGGGAGCGGCGGGAGCTTTGAACAAGACGGGAGCAATGTTTATGTCTGACTCGCGGGAATGTAGCAACATCACTGCGTAGGATACATGTGTGACTCTACGTGTGTGCACGTTGCTCATCTGGTGAGAGAATCGTAATTCCTCCCACGATCCACTCTCACACACTCCAAACAGTCCCTCTTTTTGCTGACTTGCAAATATCCGAGGTGCATATGTTGGGATGGTCGGCGAGAGGATGCGAGTTGGAGGAGGATTCGTGACGACTACTTTACTTTCACCAAGCATCCCGCACATTTCTGGTACACTACTTGATTCCTATCAATGTTGATCCTTGTATGTACAGCTTGTACGCCTACTGCGGCCGCCGCCGCCGCTGCCACCATCACAAACCCCGCCGACATCTCACAGAGCATAGTAGTATCTTGCCGGTTGTAAACTAGCATAAAATAAGGAGGAGATAAATTGCTCTTGTTACGCAGAGGATTTGAACTTGAATTCCCCACCGCTATGCCGCTTCTCCACAGCCGGGATTGCCACATTCATCCGTGTCGGAAAAGTGCAACTTCCCTGAGTCAAATCCCATAATAGAATCAATGGAAATTTTGAGGAGGAGAGAATCCTTGGGAAAAATAAGTTGCCACCATTCCCATTCCTTTTGTTGTCCCGTGACGCTATGCTTGGGGAAACTTTTACCCCAGTTTCCGCCGCCCCCCCCCCCATCCTGAGTAACTACTTGGCAGTTGTTTGATTTTTCCCCGAGTGTTTCCCTCTGTGTGCATAATTTCAAAAGTCATGGCGGGAGGATTGTGAATTGAGTTGCGACTGGCCCACGCTATACAGCTATAAGGCAGTATTCCACTCAACTTCTTTGGATTCTGCCTCATCCGCAACTTCCCCATTTCTCTATTTTAACCAGTTCTAGTGGGATAACGTACACATATGCAGAGTCATAAAGTACTCACACTGACCCCATTCCAGTGTCGGCGGATGGCCACCTGAAATATGTCCCCGAAACCTCTAGCCCGCTCAATTTCTGTTCTCCCTGGCGTAAATTACATGTGGAGCGGAAAGGGCTACAGGAGGGACCACAACTACTGGCCATGTGGAGGTAGCAGCAGCCAGGTTTGCCCATGAAGGCCTGAGAGCTGGCGTCTGTACCGTAAGCCACCGCCACCCCGTCCGTGACTTTAACAAACGCCTGTCATATTTCCGGACCAGATAAATAACCGTGGAAAAGGACCAGAAGCAGTGGAATGGCCGGAGCAGGTTTAGGGAATTATCCCCGGTTTATGAAGGTATTATCCAGGGACAGCTGGTGTGCAATAAACGGCTTGTACCGTGCAAAGAGCTCCGCTCCTCTGCGTATCTCGCATGCACGCACGTACAGACACATGCAACTAAGCTCGCACATACACACACACACACACACCCACGCTCGCACACACACACACACACACACACACACAGTCAAACACACACACACACACACACACACACAGTCAAACACGTCCATATGCACGCTCAGAACTACGGACACATCCACGTAGGAGTCTCCCCAATCATTCCCCAAATCCCAGGCGTGAGCGTGGCGATTATGCGACTCCTGGGAAATTCATGTGTTGTGTACTACAGCAGCACTAGAGCGGTCGTCCGACGAGCGCTCCAACAACGTGAACAACAGCAACAAGAATAACAACAACAACAACAACCGATCATCATAATCGTCCCTCAACTCCCGCGCCGCGGCACAGTGGGACGGAGACAAGGGCCCACTGTCGTTTGTTTCTCCTCCTAATTATACGGCGACACTTTTGAAAACACTTTGTGGCCCACTCCCATATATGAATCATGTCATCGGATTCCTCTTTGTTGAGACTGGCAAAGCGCCACTAGCCCATTTCCTGGGACCACAAAAATGTCGAGATAAACGGTCATTATTTTCAACGGGAGGAAGAGCAGGCGGGAGAAGCCAGCTACCCTTATGGTCAGCCTCAGTACCATCACCAGTAGTGCAGTGGTGATTCACCACTCGCCCAAGTTGCCCCGCAGACGTTCATAGTATATGCATAGTACATATTCACTAGGCAAAGTGAACCAGGCATATACAAGGCCATTCCGTTCCGCCACCCTAATATTGCTCCTTGTACTACGGCAGTGCAACACTATTGTGCACACTCATGCACATCCAGGACCACTCCATAGCTCCATGTTAAAAACCAGGTCACGAGCTGACGTAGAGGATGAGGACCGGAGGGGCGGGAGCTCCCCTGCGTCCAGCCAAGACTTCTCAATTAAATTTGCTAAAACCATTTGCTAATTCGCCACTAATCTAACCTGTCACATGTTCCTTTTAATTACACCGCTCACTTAGCATTCATTACGGCTCAAGAAAACCGGTCACCGCGGAGAGGCCGGGCTCTTTCTCGCTCGCAGTCTCTCACCACGGGTGAAGGCTCATTCATGCTGATGCTGAAGCGGCGGAGGGGCCCCCTACAGCTGCATATTTAATGGGCAGATGCCGCATACTCGTACCCTCCTCACCCAAACATGCTCATTATTAGTACCGTGTAGTGTACACTCTGTCCGCAGAGACGGTATTGAGCAAGAGGTGTATAGCATTTGATCCTTATTGGTACACATGCTTCATTTATTATTCACCAGTCCAAGCCCTGTGGGTTATGGGGCTAAATTCTCGACTGAAGAGGGTCTCCCAGGGGATGAGTCCAGTGGCATTATCGTAACGACCCTGACCTGGTGGACGAAAAATCTAAAGAATTCCCCCATCTATCCCTTCCACTCACACTCCCCTCAAGGGTTGGTTAGTTACGATGGGCTGCAGTTGAAGGTAGTGGTAGTGGCTCATGCTTGTATAAGGTGGATATTACTGGGGGCAATTTTGACAGAATTCCACTCTCCAGTTCTCTCAGTAGCTCCTGCAGGGCTGACCTTAACTTTCACTTCCAACGTGCGCACAGAGGGCTTCGCTGAAGGGAGAGACTTGTTTCATTAAATTTTCAATTGGATCGCCCCGTCGAGCCGGTGCGCCAAAAACCCTAACGATCATGACGCCGGGGAGCAAAGCCCCACTTTTAGTTTCCCTGCTCCATTGGTTCTTCTCAAATAACCTTTGCCGTAATCAGCCGTGCCGCTGGCCCAATTCGTCCTTCCAAACACACTCGTCTGCACATGCATACACACGCATGCATGCACGTCCCCACACACACGCACTCCAACAGGGTCTCACACGCGCTTCGGCAAGGATCCACGCACACAGACAGACGCACACACACATAAACTTAATAGTACACACACGCACATGAACACATACGGTTACCGCACACACGGGAAGACACATGCACGTATAAACACACTATCACACATGCTCATCTACAAACTTACACCCAGGAGCCCACCACTGCACTGACAAGTTATGGTCCCAATAATGGTTCTGTGGAACAAGGTGGGAGCCATTTGAAATTTGGCGCGCGGAGAAATGGGAGTAATTTGGGGGAGCAGGAAGTCTGAAAAAGGGAAAAGGTGATAAGTTACGAGAAGGAAGGAGTGACGATTATGAGCAGATTGGTTCAAAAAATATGGTGATGGGAAGACCATTGGGCGTAATTGAATGTGTGGGGAGAAGTAGAAGGAGGGTGCGAGGACGTCACCCTGACATACGGGCTAAAGTGTGGACTGAGGTAAACTGCTTATTCGAACCGCCAGAGCGAGGGTGCTGCAATTTGGTGTAAGATCTCCCTGTAATTGTGTGCTGGGTCAACGGGCAAAGGACGAACTAGTCTTTGCGGGACGCAGTGAAGGATGGGATGGATAGGTATGTATACTCGTGCTTGGAAGTTAATTGGGACCTTAATCCACATACGAGTTGTTTTCCAGCTCGGAAAATTACGGGTGGGCTAACAAGTCCTTAGGCTTATCTTCAGTTCAACTTGCATTACTTTCCGGACCGGTTCATCCGATGGGCTTGCCCACTGCACCGATCCGATGTGTGCGTGTGTGTGTGTGTGTGTACATACGTGAACACATGTGGAGTAAAGAAACGATCTTGGACTTTTACCCGACGTCCTTACGCTACCGCTTCTGTTCTCTCCGCGGCCGCGGAGAGGAATTTAAATATCCCTTATCAGTGCGGAGCCAGAGGGAAAGGCTCATTACGGAAGGACGACTTGATCCGGCGGGAGGGATACCTAGTCGTTCTGGAAGGACCCAAGTATGAGTGGTTCCACAGGAGCCAGCAATAGTGGCCCCATATAACGCAAGGTAAAAGGGGACGTAAAATAATACGCCGTGTAGAAAAGACGTAATACGCCCAGTAAAAATTTCCCAGATAACCAAGAATTACATTGAGGCTTTTGTTCTTGTTAGCGGAAAAGTGGTTTTTGTCATAAAAGTTGACGAACCAGAAATGAAATCTAAGCTTCTTTATAATCTTGGAATCAAGCCACGGAATCCGACTCTCCGTCTCTTTTTTCGCCAACGTTCCTCCCTCCTACGGCCAAATCCGTCTGCTGTGTGGCAATAGCAGCGATGACAGTGGTAGTATAGATTCACTTCCCCCCAATTCTTCCCCTCCATCTCGTTCTATAATATCTACATCATCCCATTGTTTTCTCATGAGCATCTCCGGGAAAATGCTGCTGCGTCCGTGTGACTTTGCTCTCGGTTTCCTAACGTGGTAAAGGGCGAAGACGCTTCGGCGCTTGGACTCTTTCATTGGTAAATATATGCAGGGAATGTCGCAGTGATTTCATTCTCGGTCTGGCTAATACGGTTGGGCATATATACATGTAGGATAGTTTGGTACCAAAGTCTGGCGCCCAGCTTTAGTATATTTGGGCTAACAGCTGATTCAGTGGTACACTCCAGGGCCTTGGTGGTAACTACGTGGATCAGTTCTGAGAATTTATTAATTGCTGTATTTTGCTGTATTATTTAACAACGGAAATGAGCTTCATCAGTAGGTGACGTTGGTAAATTCATTATTGGGAAGAATTACAATCCAGGGCCTTGGTGGTAACTACGTGGATCAGTTCTGAGAATTTATTAATTGCTGTATTTTGCTGTATTATTTAACAACGGAAATGAGCTTCATCAGTAGGTGACGTTGGTAAATGCATTATTGGGAAGACTACTTTTTGTGGTAACAATGGTAACTCGGCCAAACTTTCCGTAAATTAGTCGAGGAAAACAACCGATGTGGTAACGCTGGCTTATAAATATGGTGCTTAACTTATTAAATTTGTATATAAGTTCAGCTGCAGTAAACGTGGAGAATTTTCAGAAAAACGGTGTATTAGATCATTTAGAATTGTGACGAGTGTGGTAAGAGTAACATGTTGGTGGTAAAAGTATAAAAATTGTGGAAAAATGGCTGTAGTTGCGATGAAATTTGTGGCACACGGTAATGGTGGAATCACAAGTTGTAGTTTTGGTACAAATCCCACGTATGTGGTAAAAGCGTTAAATTTATGGTAAAAGTTATAATTGTGCTAAAAATGTTAAAACTGTGTTATATCAAGCTGGAATCCTAATAAAATTCGTTCCGATTGTGACACTAAGACTTGTTGCCGTTGCAGTATTGTAATTGTGGTAACATTTTAAATTTTAACTTGGCTTGGCTGAGGTAAAACCAGTTTAACTACAGTGGATTTCATAAAACTGTGGTAACATGCGTACTACCCCGGTTATCAACGTTGATTATTCCCACTTGGAAATTCTGGTAAAGTACATCACGATCTCAGCAGTATCTTTCTCCAATCATGCAATGTACATATGCGATAAAACATTGTGGTACCCATCGCAATTGCTGCCACTATAATGAGAAAATTAATTCTAGCCGCAGTCGGCTAGACATTTTAGCTCATGTGTTATCTCACTGCTTACATTTGAATTTTCCTCCCAATGTTCTCATCAATACAAATTTACCACAGTACTTATATGGTATCCCCCGTACCTGACGCATGCATTGGTAAAACAAGTGCCACTGCGTCTACAGCATCCGGATTGTACCACCATAATTTGGTTCTCCTCATGGTAACTTCACTCCATGTATGTCCACCTTATGGGTTCGTACCTTGACGGAAATGGTGAGAGCGCGGTGTGAGGCGCGGAATTTTAAGGCAGCGCATAACTCTATTTTCAACCCACCCAGATCGGGCTCTGCGGACCTGGCTCGGTCAACCCCC
>VYYI01003434.1:0-12218 GCA_021029175.1 Bilobella aurantiaca
TGCCCAATTTTGAGTGGATAAGAATTTAGTGCTTTGTTTCCTGGTAAACAGGATAGCTTCCGCCTTCTCCCCACATAGACCGAGGTCAATGTCAGGGCGATGACACCATCCAAGTATCAGGTTTAGCGATTGTTGTACTATACTGACGATATTTTTTTGTCTTTAGTTACCATCTTGAATTTTCAATTAAACCCTTTGTAACTATCATCTAACTCAGTAGTGTATTAGATGTATTTTTAATTTACCGCAAGTCAGCTTGAAATGGAGGGGAAGGGCGAATGATTCCGACTTCCTTCCGATGTTGCTCGACGATTGACTCGACTGTTCCTACACGACTGACGAGCCCTTTGGAGACGACGACAAGAGACCCTAGACACATGCGACAATGACTCTAGACACTCGACTCTGACTCTGACACTACTTTTATTAACTCAAATTGACTTACATCTGACTGTATTAAACGTTAATTGATTAGAACTGTTAATTAGTTGATTAATTAACCTAACTTAATTGAGTACGGCATGACTTTCTTCTCCCTGAGGACTCACTACCTCACTGTCACTTCTACCTTAAAATACCCTAAAACTGGGTTCCGCCTGACTGTGGGCGCGAACCCTTGAACACAAAACCCTCGTGCAGAAAACACGGTTTTCGGCACGAACACAGCTGTTAGGAGTTAAACTTGTAATATTTTGCCAACAATTTTGTTGAGAAATGAATAAATTCTCGAGCATTGAGCAGCGGCGACTAGTGGTCACCGGAGGTAGAAGTTACTAGTTATAGAGGTCAACGATTGTTTACTGATTAGTCGTTCAATGATGTGTAGGATAGGGTATAGGCCATATGGTCCAGGTTAGGTTTAAGTTTAGGTTAGGTTTGGATATTTTTAGAAACAATGAATTAAAGTTAATTTAGAATTTAGAATTTCATAGTCATGTAGGAGCGGTTTAGGATGAGGGGTCGGCTGAGCCTGAGTTAGGAGTAGTTTGAGTTTTGAGGGGTCAGTTAGGAGAGGTTTGAGTTTTGAGGGGTATGTCAGAGCAGAGCTGGGAACTGCCTTTTTTGAATTACCCACCCAAGCCTCACCCATGAGAACTGCAAACCCGCCCCACCCGCACCCGAATTTTTTTTCAAAAACAAATGAACCACACAACCTGCACTTGCAACACTTTTTTTTCGCGGGTAAACCTGCAAACCTGCGCAGGTGAACTTGTGTGGGTAACTGTAAAATTTTTCGAAACATAAGTTGTCATAAAGTTCTTGTCAAAACAACATTACTTTTTAAGTTATGTTCAGTTTGCGATATGCAGAAGCACACTAACTTGTGCTGAATATTATGTTTTAAATTATATACTTTAAGATTTTCAACATAAAAGTTTCACAAAGTGCAAGAAATTTGGCAGTTTTGAGAGGCTGCGGGTCTGCAGGTAAATCGCAGTTAACTGCTGAATTTTGAATCAATTACCCACCCAAACCGCACCTGAAAGCCCAGATTACCCGTAAACCTGCGACCTGTGATTTTTGCAGATTTTATCCTTTTACCCACCCATGACCCGCGGTTTACCTGCATAGCTGCGCGGGTAACTGCAATTGAACTGTGCAGTTCTCACCTCTGGCTCAGAGTGTGTGGAAAAATGAAGTCTTTTTTCTCATAGCGCTTTAACCCAGAGATTCGTACGATTAACACCCCTCATACACTCTACTCGTAGTTCCGCATCAAAATAGAGTAAAAATGAAATGGATTCTATGGACCTGATATGACTCTGGAGAGTTTCTGGAGCAATCACGCACGTGATGATACAGTTGAAGGTGAGATTTTTTGGACAGAAAACAGCTCTATAAATGCATCTGTATCAAATAGCGGATAGCGGATAGCAGATAGATATTCGGATAGCAAAATTGGAAAAGCAAGTTTCGTTTTGTTTAACCCGAAATCAGTTGGGAAATCGGAAAAGTACTAGTAATCATTTCAGAGAAAAGGAATATAATAAGAAGATTGGTTTTTTAATCTATTGATAATCATTTTAATACAAAAGTGAAACTCAGTTATACGGCACAATTTTGGAGTTTGATAAAGTAATAATATTTTGTTAAGCTAATATTATTGGTTACTTGTGTAAGTATTCGTAACCAGATAAATTGAATGAGATATTTATTAGCCAAAGGATTGATTAGAAAAAAACATGAATTACAATACAAAAGTGTGCTTTGAGTCTATCAGTCGATAAATGTTTTAATAGAAGCGTACAAATAGTTAATCAGCAATAAACAAATCTCATGAAAATATATGTAAAGCAATAAAAATAGACTATTTATGAATTCTTTCGCCTGCTACACTCAAAACTGAAGGATTCCATGGCGTTATTTGCCTAAAACAAATGCTAATGGACTAATTGACACTCATCCAATTGACCCAGTTCTAGAGCTTAAAAAATTGATCGCTTGTCTCAAAGTCGAGTCTAAACTACTAACTAGGCAAAGGAGGCTTATTTGTCAGTGTCACTTAATCTTAGTGATTTTCGCAAATACTGGAATCCAATTAAGCATCATTAATGAAATCCAATACAGTTGACTCGCTGGAATAATGCGTTTGGTTACAGCATGCCTCATTTCTTCGCAAGTGAAAGTAGAATGAAAACTCAACACTTTAGAGTAGACGGGGAGATACGACTGTCGCCGTGAGGGACACGCCTCAAAGTCAAAGTTTGCTTTCTCCGTCGTTTTTGAGGGACATGGCGTAGGTTGAAATTCCGAACACTCCCTTAACTCCCTTGCCTTTAACATCCTTCTTGTCTGAATCTCAAGAAGTAGGAAGATGAAGTTAGATTGGTTTCTCCAAAACCATTTTATATTGAAACGGTAATCAAACGTCAGCCAACCGTTTTCATCTATTCCGTAGCCCACTTTCATCCCGCCTTTCTCCTCATGTCATGAGTTGCTGAGATGGGGTCAGGCGAGGTGATAAATATGCTAACTTTCACATTCCCCCCTTTAAGAGCCAACCTAAACTTTCTCCTCCGAGAAAGTCTTTCACTTAGCATGTCGCTAATGCAAGAAACTGGATTCACACAGGAAAAAAACTTTATCTCTGCCTGCTGCAGTAACGCCAACTCTGACTTCTCGATGTTCTAATTTTCAAAATTTCCTCGCTGCCTTTGCGAACTAACTCAAAATTCGTGGATCCAGCCCTTAGGGACTCTGAAATAATGAAAGTGGTGTATTATGATTAGATGAAATCCTAGAATTAATCTCTTGCCCTTGGCAGTGTGCATTGTCATCACCTATTCTCCTCCTTTGTTCCATTATTTCATAATTCGAAGATCCCTTCTGCAGGATAATCTCTAAACGTGGTTATAAATCAACCATTTTCTGGCACAATCTTTAACATTTAAGATAAATTAGTTAATTTCTAATTTGCTACCTCATTAAATTTTGTTGAGCGATTTTCGGGGTTGGCCAAACGCAGAGAATATATTTCTCTGGGATATTCGCTAGTGAGGATCCCATTCAAAGCTTATTGACATCATGCGAAACTTTCTTTTTTTTTTTCATATAAGGTCATTATTGTAGGGATAATTTATTTCTAATCCATCAAGGTTGGTCCATTTTCAGATGATATATTAAATGAAATTTTTATTCTATTTAATAGTTGGTCTAAGAAGGTTATAATTAAAAAATTCGAATGAGCTTTTTTACCCAGCGTTATTTTAAATAATTTTGATGATATCGATCTTCAAG
This sequence comes from Bilobella aurantiaca, assembly GCA_021029175.1. NCBI lineage: Eukaryota > Metazoa > Arthropoda > Collembola > Poduromorpha > Neanuridae > Bilobella > Bilobella aurantiaca. The sequence continues at coordinate 3,739 of VYYI01003434.1, forward strand.
AAATTGGGCTTCAATTTTCGATTGTCGTGTGAATCAACGTGTTGAGTAGGCTTTGTAATAATGTGAGTGGGTTGTCTTGATTTAAGGTTGAAGCAAAAAGATGTTTGAAGCCAAACGACTAATATTGTTGGCATCTACTCATTTTCATTTTAAGAACCCTACTTTGAGCACAATGGGCGGAAAAGAGAGGAGTTTTTTTTAAATCAAAAAGGACAATGCCTCAAATTCTTCTCTAAAGGGACTTTTTTAAAGTTTCCATTGCGAAGCCTTAGAGTGGCTTAAGAGCAATCTTCCTTAGAGAGGCTGATGATAATGGACCAAATATGTCTCTGGACAGCTCAACAATGGAAATTCTAACAGCAAAACTTTCACTTTATCTCAAACTCCTTCACTTTAACTTAATGAGACTCGTTTACGACATTGCAAAATGGCAAAGGTGGAGCCAAGTCCAAGGCAGAGTCCTGCACCACTCTACTCTCTTCAGCAGCACCATTGACGCTCTGCCAGCATCCTGTACCACATTCACCACTTTACCAAATATTCTAAATTTTCAAGTAGCTGTTCAGTAGCAAATTTTTGAACATTTCTGGGTAGTTCTTAGGCTTAAAACTCATTGCTGCCAAATAAACCTAAGGCTAAGAAATTTTGCGAAAGATCTCATTTAAATTGACCCTTCAAAGCAGGATTACTCGACTCGAAAGCACTTCAATTTGGCTCCTCGATAAGCACACATTGAGCTAAATTCAATCAAAAATCTAATTAAATAGAGTTGCAAGCTCATGTAATTTGAATTTTTTTTTCGTAGGAAGGAATTTGTGCCTAGGTATGGCCGGTTGTGTAAATTAGAAGTGTGCATTTTTGGAGTTTTTTTTTTTGAAAATTTTTGCCGTATGTTTGAGACGTGTTAGCGGAGGCGGATGAGATTGGCAGAAAGTACTTGAATCAAAATGTGAAGGGAGAGGAAGGGATCTTGAAAATGTTCCTGGAGAAGCTGGAGAAAATAAAGAATGATGTTCTTCCGAGTCTCTGATGCCAATTTACGAGCCCTTCCTCCAAAAAAACTTAGTCAACCAGAGATACACTCTTAGAAATAAGACGACTTTCCCAATGGCGAATCCGATAAAAAAAATAAAAATTTGGTACACAACTTTGGTAGCAATTAAACAGTCATTGATTTTTTTTTTTCATAACTTATGATTTTACATCAAAGCACCTTACTTAATTATGTTTCAAATTTATATTTAAGTTTGTTGTTTCTCCTTCATATTGCTATTATCTGGTACTAAATTATAGCTCCAAAATCTTGGTTTTGATATTTGAGTATTTTCAAACCCATATATTTTTGGATTCCATGCATTCGTGTATTTTGCTCGAGAAATCATTAATACGATAATTTGGACGTAAATTGTTTTTATTTTAGTAATTTTATTTTTCCATTAATAATTTCGAATTAATAGTTGTAACAACTTAGAGAATTATACAGAATTAAATATTTGTACCGTTTCATTTTTAGAATGTCGTCCAAGGTTTGGAAGTGAAACTTTAGGAAAGTAAGACTTGACCTGAAGCTATGAGATGCATTTCCTCAGTTTCATATTTGTCGTGATGAAGGGAACGTGGAGGAGAAAGTGAAGGCTTGAGCCAGGGGCAGAAGGAGTTTTCCTGCTTTCACTGTGTGTGCTTCGACTACGCCTCACAGTCCCTCATTCCCTGTCACTTTAGCCTCCCTTCCTGACATCTGTTACCCTACATATGCACTTGGCATGCCCATCAATTGACGTCCCAAGAACAATCAAGCAGATTGAACCCATCTACTTCCCTTTATTATCTTTTTAGAATTTTAATCAATCAGACAAATTAAATCCCCACCAGGCCATTTGGACTCGGAGTCTAAGGACTACTTTCCATTCCACTTTCTCCTCCTCATTTTGGCATGAGTGTGTAGAGAGACCTTTGTCAACGGAGGCATTGGTAGAGTAAATGGCTGGAGCGAGAGAGATGCCATAAACTTTCACTATTTTTCAATTTGGAAAAGAGTTGCTGCTTTCTCCTGACAAATTCTGATTTTTATGCTTGAATAGCCTCTGAAATTTCTCCCTTGAGCTCCTTTCTCAAAGCACTTCATCCTTCATACATCTCCTCCTTCCAGAACGAGCGCCATAGGAAAAGTCTGGGGTGAAATTGATGCCAACATTATCACAGCCATGTAGCTTCAAAACGATCGTTTAAGTACACATTTTCAAATGGAAATTTGCTCAGTTTGGCAAGACTAGCAAAGTAATTGAATCGTGGATTTAGTTTAATTGGATTTCTATGCACTCCTTACGCGATTCAGAGCTAGAAAAGAATGAAGATTAAGAAAAAGATTCTTTCATGCTGCGTGAAAAAAATAGTTGAGATAATCGACTCCTCATAATTTGATAATCTTTAAATTTAAAGGTAAATTGCATAAACCTAAATTGTAGCAAAAATTATGCTAAACCAGTAACAGCGGAACTTAAATTATAATCCATTATCTTAAAAAGCAATGGAAATAAAAACCAGTAAAATAAACAATAATAATAAAAGTATTGTTTTTAATTATAACTACTTGAGCATTTATAACTATTATAACAAATTAACAGAAGGTTAATTGCAATTCTTCGTTGAAGTGTTCTATAAATCTAGAATTAATGCTTTTAACACCAATACACAGTAGAGTACATAAAAATTATTTATGTGCTTGAATATATATTAGTCAAAATCATAATGGCATAATAAATTAGTTTAGTGAGAATTCTCAAGCTGTTTGGTTTTTTATAGTACCCGAATTGTCCTAAATCAACTCGCAATGGTAGGAGCGACCTAGCAATCATTCGAAGTTGTAAATGTTGAGCTTCGTTCTGTCCGATTACAAATTGGAACCGTTTTTGTAAGCGCTTAATTAGTTTGATAGAGCTCTCGTTGAAGTCTCCATAGCTGTAATACGTTGTTGCAAGGTAGCTCATGGCAATGACAGTGATGAGAGCTGTAGTGGCCGTGGTCTCAAAATCCAATCGCTTATGGTAGCCAATGTAGATCGTCAAACAGGCAACACTGAGATATATTGCCATGTTGTTAACAGCTATTAATAGGTAGTCACGCGTGACTTCGTTGAACAAAATCAAATCGACTGTCAACGCACGATAGTTGCGTATTGTCCAATTTACGCAATTATCTGTCAACAAGTCCTTTCTTTTGACGGAGTGTAGTATAAAGTAGCCCCAAAATGTGAAGCATAATAAAAGTGAACCCGCTTGCGCTATCACCGACAAAAAGCTAAGCATTATATAGAACTGCATACTAAATCTAATGCTTGCCAATAACCAGGACGGAAAATACGAGGAAGGCGGAATTAGAGAGCCAACGAGAAGTAGGGTATTGGCTGGACTTTTGACACTCAAAGAGCTATATCCAAACGATGCGTTGAAAATGGCAGCCAATAGGATTGCAGTAAACAGTTTACAATTGAACTGCCAGGAGTTCCTAGATTTTTGTGAAACTGTCGAATACGCTTGATCTTTTTCATCTAAAATATTGAAAGCAATTAGAACATTTACCCGTTCCCCTTTGTCTGATCTTGGTTTAAACAAAATAAATTTGTAGCAGGAAAGTATGAGAAGGCGTCGGATCTAGATTTTTTTTTTCTACTGTATCCCTTATTTTCGGAGTCAATATTGGATTTAATTAATTATATTTTATTTACAAAATTAGAATTTCACGTACTTTTTTTTTTAAGAAAGCCCTTATTCTAAAACCAACGCCCCTCACTATCGCTTTTTTAAACTTTGAAAATGAATTTTAGTAAACTAAAATCGAAATATTTATAAGGATTAAAAAATGATCATAATGTAAGTCAAAAACTATGGTTATTATAAAAAAGCTGTTTAGCGTTTTACCGCTAAGGCGCTGGAAATGCAGAAGGATCATATTAACATTGTTCAAGAATCTGCGTCTATAAAACACGTAAGTGAGATGAACGACGAAAGCAAGCAGTAAGGCCATTAAATATATGACTTTTAGAAGGAATATGAGGAGTGCATCCTTCGGATGTTGAAGAAGAGACACACAGAAAGAAATCAGGACGTAAAATACATGGAGAAAGTGTAGAAATTTGCTGAACTGCCAATGAACCAGGTTTAAATAAATACAGCGTTGCTTTCTATCCCATAAAAACGGTGACTGACCGAAGGCGTTGGCATAAGGTCCATCGTGCACAGTTTTACCAAACGCTAATATTGACTAAACCCATAATTTCCAAAGTTAGGTTTCTAAGATTGACCCTACAAAAATTAATATTGAAAACAAAAGTTATAATTCATGGACCAGAAGCACGCCTTTTTCGTTTCGTTTTAAGTGAATTTAAATTTGCTTATTTAGACTGCAAGGGCTGGTTTAAAATAAATATTAAACCGCAGGCATTTCTGGTGGACTCATAAATATGACAAGAAGAAACATGTTAACCTTCAAAGAAATTGTTTGAAATGGCTTTCTTACTTCGTCCTAAAAAATTCAACCTTACTTTAAGTCATGTTGAGTCTCCATTGTAGGCTGACATTATGCTATCAAATTTGGCTATATGAATCTATTAAGTGATGGTATGTCAAATATTTCGTGATAAAATCTATTACAATTTGTTCAGCCGTTACTTCATTTTTACTACTTACCAATCGTAATACCAAATAGCAAAATGCCGCTGCCATACTCTGACAGATAATGTGCTTTAAAAAAAAATTATCTTTCAGTTTAAAAAACTTGATTCACAGTATATAATCGAAAAAGTATAGGATTTATTTAAGCAAAATTATTTAACTCTTCACATCGCGATTTAAAATAGTAAGATCAATCTTAAGAAGAAAGCTCTTGGATGCGTGCGTTGTGAATTGTAACCACTTAAGTGCGTGAGAACGAATGGGCTGCTCTAAATGCGGTAAGTAAAAATATGAAGCAAGAATACAGAGCATGCAATTCCTGCAAAACCATCCTTGTTTTCACTATTGTTTTTATGGGAGGCTTTTGTATGGGTTCTTAGTCTTTGGTCATGAATCATAGGCAGAAGAGGTCAGCCCTAACGACCCGTCGTTTATCACCACAGTTCCAGCGCCAGCGCAGCACTTCCCAAATATCAATGCAATGATGTCCAATTAACACACACCCTTAAGTGCACGTTGAGCTTAATTTGGCTCAATGGAATCTTCGGACTCACGTAATCCTCTTAAGCGTACTTTCTCCAAATAGCCATACTTTTTTTTACAACAGTGTGCGAATTGTAGTAAAGCTTTCTAAGAAAAGCATTTGAGCTCCTAAAGTCGATTTTACAAATTATAATTTATGATACCAATTATCATTATTGTTGTTGCAGCAATTAACAATACTTTCTTGTCAGAGATAAATTTGCACAAGTACGAACTGGTAACATGTTCTATGTTATTAGAAATTGGCAAGCAGAAAACTTGCCAATTCGGACAAGTATTCTGCAAGTTAGTATTATAACCTGCAATACATTACAATTCAATTTTAATTTCTTAAATTAGTGGTTTTGAATTAAAATAAAAAGTTCACTTCTAGTTTCAGGTTAAGGACCGAAAAGAGAAGTACACACTTTTTCTCCAAAAGTCACGGTAAATGGCCTCTTGCGGATGTAATCGTCCTATATCGCTACTATGAAACAAAAAGGAAATTGGTATAAAAGTAATTGGTCCGCATTCGCACGGATTCACAATTCACATCAGGTGGATGTTAGCGACCTAAATGGAATAACTTATTTCGAATTTGATTTTCCAACGCTCCCACCCATATCAATACTTATACCAAACAGATACCTAGGGCCCTTAGCACTAGTAATATAAAATGGGGTTAGAGGAAATAATGCGGGAAACTTTGATGTAGGAAGCTTATATTTTCAAGCCCCAATTTCATGGTGTTTCGCAAAAACGGGCAACCTACCCGTAAATTAAGTTACATTTCTTCAGAATCAAAGCGGACTATTATGGATGCACGGCATGTATATTTTGAATTTAACGCCGGGTTAAGGGGCAGGTTAAGGGCCTACATAGGCTAAGTAGGTCTCCCTGCATTAGGTTACGGGAGAAATATGAAGGCGGGCGCGAGAAGTGACTTTAACGACGACCGGAAGCTATCCAAAGGGAGTTTATCGGGTAGGAAATTCAGTCAATAAGTTCTGCTGCCTTGTGCTTACGCTTCAGCCCTGTCCGAAGGTTTAGTTGCAAAGTCTTAGAATGAAATATTGCCGCTTGTCTCCAGGATTCCCTGGATAAACACTTTGTGCTGGGAAGCGTAAAACGAACTCCAAAAGCGCACTAAGGCCCCCCATCCTTCAAATCTAATTAACTCCTCCTTCCTGGAACAAGACCTTCACCAAATCTCCAGGAATTGATGGCTCTGGAGAAGATAACCTGGTCAGTTGTTTGGTTTTGCGGGATTTTGCTTTTTGCAAAGGTATCAATTCCAAATTTTGGTTTACGATCTTCGTCAGGCCTGAAATAAATGTTCCATAAATTATTCTTCGTATCAAATCCCAGGATCACAAATTTCTTTGATCTTCTCCTGTTCGACCAAAGTGTATTCTCCTTCAAAAAATGCTGACGAATCACTTGTAAATAACTTTTTGGACGTGAACGTCGCCGGACAATTGGAAAAAGCAAACTAAACAAAACTTTGGGCCACTTTCACTTCGGATTTAGGAATTGCGCTGGAAAGCTAAAAACATATGACAAACGGGTTTGGTTATGAAATGTAAATGGATCTTAACTGATGCCTCTAGGGTACAGGGCTGTGGAATGGCATAGAACTGCCAATGTTGCTCTTGCGATGCGACCGGAAATTTTGCAGGAAAATTTGAAAAAAAAGAAGTGATTTATGGTTTACGGTTATAGGAAGAAAAGTGGGTTCCATTATAATAATGCGTCCTGTAACACAGTGTCTCATATTTCTTAAAGTGGGACGAAAACGTACGAAGGAATAAGAAGGGCAGTTTAAAAAATACTTGGATCCAATATTTTTAAATCCAAAAGTTTTCGCCGCTAAGAGAAATCGAAGATGGGGAAAAGATGGCACCTGGTGAAAGTCCTTGTGGCTTGAAAACACCTTCCTGCGATGGCTATTGTAAATAAGAAAAAGGGGAATAAGGGCCTGTGGTAAAATTTGGACAGAAATCTCATCTCATAAAATGCTGAGAAGGAAGGGGACATTCTAGGGAAAGGGAAGAAATCTTATTTTTGGTTGTGGAGTTTGCCGGGATCGTTGATGGAAGAGAAAGTGACTTTTACTGGCTTTCTCCCCTCTGGAACTTGTCACGGAGCCAAGAAAGTGAGTAAAGGTGAAAGCAAAACCTCCGTCGCTTCTTCAACAACCCCCTTGTTGGCAATTTTTCAAAATTCCTCCTTCGGAAAAATACTTATGTTTTCATGTTTTGTAAAAGATTAAATTGGCTGGGTCAAGCGGATAGGAGTAAGAGGGCAAGCGTTGTTTCCAGAGACAAAAACAAGTTTGATTACTTTTCTACAATCCTATATTTGGAGCCCAATTCTAGGTCAAACCAGAAAAAATCAGGTCAAAGGTGAAATATGAGATGTGCGTAGTACTGGAAGAAGCGTATACTTGGCAATCCCTCGTAACTTCTTTTGCCTGGCGTCACAACGTGTCAGGTTTTTCTAACAACCTTTCTTCACATCCATTTTGAAAATGGAGAGACTTGAGAGCTTAAAAGGAATTTTCCTGAATAAAATGAACATTAGGTGAACGCAAAACTCTTCGAATTTTTATAACAAACTCTTGGGAGCTATTCCGCATTTCATTGAAATGAAAGGTATTTTTTCCTAGTCGAAGAGCCTTTTTAGAATGTCATTTAATTGTACTTTGTTTTACTAGAAGCACTCTAGAACACAAAATTGTATGGCTAAACTAATCCTTCTCTATTGTAAATGAAAGTTAAGGATAAAATAAAAATTTGTACAAAGATTATACATGTCGTTCGTTTCTTTGGCAAGGCAGTTCATTGATTTCAAAATTTCGATTTTTGCATCCGCGGGCATGTGTGGTCGTATCCGCAACATTCTGTGCACTGCCATTCATGTCTGTTATTTACAAAACAAAAAGTATAATTTCCCATTAATGTATTGGGTGATTAGGTCCTAACGACCCTTTTGACTTTTCTAAATAAATCGTCTTTGTAAACAATGCAGGTTTTTTATCCAAATCTCTCAATTAAACACTAAAGCACCGATATCCACTGGACTCATTTAGTGATTGATTGGTATTGGCGTGTTCCTAAGAATTCCACAATCACGGTATGCATGTTACTTTAGTTGCTGTTTTGTATGTTTTTTTTTCGAGATCAATAAGTCAACTAGGGTTACGGACCGAGGCAGTTTCAGAGAGTAGTTTGTAATTTTATTTTACATTCTAATGTGCTTGATTTCAGAAAAATAATTTAATAATGA